>JAPZIH010000881.1:34958-131323 GCA_027410445.1 Discoglossus pictus | reverse complement strand
CTTTATTAGCGATTTGCCCGTCAAAAAATGGCGGTGATAGAATTGTAAGGCAGGGAATGCTGTTTGGTACACAAAGTAAGTATTTTGGTTGTTTGAGTACCTTCGGCGCTCATTGCGAGCCTCTTGGTTGGTGTATGTTTGGTTATGAGAGCTCCTTTGGCGCTCCTTGCAAGTTTTGCGCTGGTGGTCTTTTGGCGCACATTGTGAGCTTCTCCCCTGGTGTAGTTGTGGTCCTGTAAACACTGTTGGCGCTCCTTGTGAAGCGCGCGCTGAGCGCCTTCAGCGTTTATTGTTGTTTTTTTTCTTTATTTTGTATGTGTTTTGTAACATTATAAAGTAATATACTTTACCTATTTGTTATATATGCAGCTGAAGAGCTGACAATCTGTTTTGATGTTCCTGCAGCATACAATGTAGGTTGTGTAGTGTACGCGAGGGGAAGCGGTTTGTTTCGCTGTGTACTGCCGCATTGTGTAATGCTGATGTTATTAGGTTTGAGTGATTGTGGTATCATGGCTGCGAGTGTGTGTTAGGCGCGTGGAGCACTTAGCGTCCTTCCTAATAGTGTATTTATGAGGTCGTACGGTTCTGTGTAAAAGGCGTATGTGCCTGGCGGTGTTTTGCGAGGGGGTTTTCGAGTGGCGAAAATCTTTAAATTGGCGTATAACCTCATTCCCCTTTGCTGTGTGTATTTTTATTTCTTTTATTTTGTAGTTTGTGTGGTTTTCGCTGTGCGTGTTGCGGCCGTTAAGTTCATATTTTTTGCAGCTCAAATAGTTTTTTTTTCCCTCTGTGGCGGTTTTATTTTCTAAGTGTTACTGCGCGCCCCCCCCAACATGCTACGGGTCTCGCACTTTGAATTGTCTATTTGAGTTTTGTGTGTAGTTCGGCGGGTTGTAGATATGATGCAGAAGGCGTTCAGGGTCGTAGGGATGAGCGCCTACGGCACTCTCTGCATGTTGTACGGGTTTGTAGGGATGAGCACCTTTGGCGCTCCTTGCCTGGCCGCAACCACGTCTCTCCCTCCCATGCGTCTCATTCCCCCTCCCATGCCTCTCATTCCCCCCCCCCTCGCCTCCCATGCCTCTCATTCCCCCCCCCTCGCCCTCCCATGCCTCTCATTCCCCCTCCCATGCCTCTCATTCCCCCTCCCATGCCTCTCATTCCCCCTCCCATGCCTCTCATTCCCCCTCCCATGCCTCTCATTCCCCCTCCCATGCCTCTCATTCCCCCTCCCATGCCTCTCATTCGCCCTGCCATGCCTCTCATTCGCCCTGCCATGCCTCTCATTCGCCCTGCCATGCCTCTCATTCGCCCTGCCATGCCTCTCATTCGCCCTGCCATGCCTCTCATTCGCCCTGCCATGCCTCTCATTCGCCCTGCCATGCCTCTCATTCGCCCTGCCATGCCTCTCATTCGCCCTGCCATGCCTCTCATTCGCCCTGCCATGCCTCTCATTCGCCCTGCCATGCCTCTCATTCGCCCTGCCATGCCTCTCATTACCCCTCTCATGCCTCTCATTACCCCTCTCATGCCTCTCATTACCCCTCTCATGCCTCTCATTCCCCCTCTCATGCCTCTCATTCCCCCTCTCATGCCTCTCATTCCCCCTCTCATGCCTCTCATTCCCCCTCCCATGCCTCTCATTCCCCCTCTCATGCCTCTCATTCCCCCTCTCATGCCTCTCATTCCCCCTCTCATGCCTCTCATTCCCCCCTCCCATGCCTCTCATTCCCCCCTCCCATGCCTCTCATTCCCCCCTCTCATGCCTCTCATTCCCCCTCCCATGCCTCTCATTCCCCCTCCCATGCCTCTCATTCCCCCTCCCATGCCTCTCATTCCCCCTCCCATGCCTCTCATTCCCCCTCCCATGCCTCTCATTCCCCCTCCCATGCCTCTCATTCCCCCTCCCATGCCTCTCATTCCCCCCTCCCATGCCTCTCATTCCCCCCTCCCATGCCTCTCATTCCCCCCCCCCCTCGCCCTCCCATGCCTCTCGTTCCCCCTCCCATGCCTCTCGTTCCCCCCTCCCATGCCTCTCGTTCCCCCCTCCCATGCCTCTCGTTCCCCCCTCCCATGCCTCTCGTTCCCCCCTCCCATGCCTCTCGTTCCCCCCTCCCATGCCTCTCGTTCCCCCCCTCCCATGCCTCTCGTTCCCCCCTCCCATGCCTCTCGTTCCCCCCTCCCATGCCTCTCGTTCCCCCCCTCCCATGCCTCTCGTTCCCCCCCTCCCATGCCTCTCGTTCCCCCCTCCCATGCCTCTCGTTCCCCCTCCCATGCCCTTCATTCCCCCTCCCATGCCTCTCATTCCCCCCCCAACATGCTACGGGTCTTGCACTTTGAATTGTCTATTCGAGTTTTGTGTTTGTGTAGTTCGGCGGGTTGTAGATATGATGCAGAAGGCGTTCAGGGTCGTAGGGATGAGCGCCTACGGCACTCTCTGCATGTTGTACGGGTTTGTAGGGATGAGCACCTTTGGCGCTCCTTGCCTGGCCGCAACCACGTCTCTCCCTCCCATGCCTCTCATTCCCCCTCCCATGCCTCTCATTCCCCCTCCCATGCCTCTCATTCACCCTCCCATGCCTCTCATTCACCCTCCCATGCCTCTCATTCACCCTCCCATGCCTCTCATTCACCCTCCCATGCCTCTCATTCACCCTCCCATGCCTCTCATTCACCCTCCCATGCCTCTCATTCACCCTCCCATGCCTCTCATTCACCCTCCCATGCCTCTCATTCACCCTCCCATGCCTCTCATTCACCCTCCCATGCCTCTCATTCACCCTCCCATGCCTCTCATTCACCCTCCCATGCCTCTCATTCACCCTCCCATGCCTCTCATTCACCCTCCCATGCCTCTCATTCACCCTCCCATGCCTCTCATTCACCCCCCCTCGCCCTCCCATGCCTCTCATTCCCCCTCCCATGCCTCTCATTCCCCCTCCCATGCCTCTCATTCCCCCTCCCATGCCTCTCATTCCCCCTCCCATGCCTCTCATTCCCCCTCCCATGCCTCTCATTCCCCCTCCCATGCCTCTCATTCCCCCTCCCATGCCTCTCATTCCCCCTCCCATGCCTCTCATTCCCCCTCCCATGCCTCTCATTCTCCCTCCCATGCCTCTCATTCCCCCCCCCTCCCTCCCATGCCTCTCATTCCCCCCCCTCCCTCCCATGCCTCTCATTCCCCCCCTCTCCCTTCCATGCCTCTCATTCCCCCCCTCTCCCTTCCATGCCTCTCATTCCCCCCCCCTCCCTCCCATGCCTCTCATTCCCCCCCTCTCCCTCCCATGCCTCTCATCCCCCCCCCTCTCCCTCCCATGCCTCTTATCCCCCCCCCTCTCCCTCCCATGCCTCTCATCCCCCCCCCCTCTCCCTCCCATGCCTCTCATCCCCTCCCTCCCATGCCTCTCATCCCCCCCCCCTCTCCCTCCCGTTATGTAATTCGTGTCTTACGCTGTTGCCGCGTGGCGCGCATGCGCGGCTATCTGCGATTTGTCGCAAATCGAGATGACGAATCGCAGTTTGACAATTTATAATATGTGATATATATATTTACATTATTATGCCCACTTTAGTTATGGTTACAAATATCACATGGTCTCTTTACCTTTTTGAATTACGAATTGTCGCTAAGAAGTATTAATTAGTGATGTCATTTGTGACCCCCCCCCCCCCCCCCCACAGAATATTTAATATTACATTTCAGGGCCCAGATGTGAGGGCGACTCGGGATATTGGATTATATTTGGTGCCAGGATCTAGAACAGCGCTATATCTAATCCCCATGTGGAACTCGCCGATCGCACAGTCGGCGTTTGCCCTCCCTTCAGGGCACATAAAGTCTGTTCTGTTGCAATGTATTTAGTTACAAATAAAATCTTGGTTACTTATAAAATAATCAAACATTAGGACCACGGGGGTCTCTATTTATTTGGTTAGTCTCAGTAACAGGAGGGGGCGTAACACACAAGTCGCTTTAACTTGTCCTGATCTTCATCAGAGTGAAGAATGGAAACGAGGAAAGAGTCTGGGAGCGAGGAGGATGGAGGAGAGCGAGAGGAGGATGAACAAGAGAAAGGAGGAGAGCGAGAGGAAGATGAACAAGAGCGAGGAGGAGAGCGAGAGGAAGATGAACAAGAGAAAGGAGGAGAGCGAGAGGAGGATGAACAAGAGCGAGGAGGAGAGCGAGAGGAGGATGAACAAGAGCGAGGAGGAGAGCGAGAGGAGGATGAACAAGAGCGAGGAGGAGAGCGAGAGGAGGATGAACAAGAGCGAGAGCTGGACACAAGAGACAAGCCAGCAGAAGATGGATGTGAGCCAATGAATGAGGAGAAAGATCACAGTGAGACCGAGGAGGTGGATGAAGCTCCTCCAGGAGGCTCCAAGAGACAAGTTATTCCTGGGATAGTATACCTTGGTCATATCCCTCCTCGACTCCGCCCACGGCACATCCGTAACATGCTGAGCGTGCACGGCGAGGTGGGACGCATCTTCTTGCAGGCTGAGGGTAAGACGAGGCTGTTGTGTTGCCTATCTGTGTGTAAGACTGTTTGTTGGTGTTGGGGTGGACCTCCGTAATGTGAAAGAAAACCGTATGAGGGACCTTGATGGCAGATAAGAACCAAAATGGCCCTTTTAATTTATGGGAAAGGTTTGTCTACTAACCAACTCGCTGTAAAGGGCTACCGTACACACTCAATGTTTCCACATATAAGAGCACGGAAAAAAGTCATAAAGATAGTGGTTAGCGACTAACAAAAATGTCCATTTTTTGCCTCTGCTGTACCCTGTGGCATCCATGATACCTCGGTTAGATTGTGAGGGGGGCGGTTACATTACTTGGGATCAGTGCTTGCATTTATAGGGTTGCTTGCTGTCCACCTCTGTGCGTAAATGTTTTTATATTTCTTGCTTTCTGACCTGTTAATGTGGTCAGTCACGTGACCTTGGAGGTTTGTCCCGTCCTTTCAGTTTGTCTGTTGTTGCCACCCTCTTAGATCGATTTGTTCGTAAAAAGAAGAAGAAAGCGGGCAGTAATGCGCGAGACTTCACTGAGGGCTGGGTGGAATTCCGGGACAAACGAGTGGCGAAGCTGGTGGCTGCCAGTCTGAACAACGCGCCGATGGGCACACGCAAGAAGAACAGGTTCCATGATGACTTGTGGAACATGAAGGTGAGATATCCGTGTAGTACTTTGCCCTCTGAAGCATAGATTTGGCGATACAGCTGTGACCATGATTGGTCTCAGGTAGGGCCAATAAGAAAAGAATAATAATCGTCCCAACCAGATCCTGAGGAGACCCACTTGCTCCTGCTCTTATCCACATTATCCCCCTTAGGGTTTGAAGGGAGAGATGTCTGCAGATGCTCCAGTGCAGAGCCACCTCCATGTTGGTCTTCCTTGCGACGTCAGTCTTGGACGAGGAGCCGTCACTAGTTGTCTCCCCTACAGAATGATTTTCTTCCTTTACTCCCCAACACTAGCTGGTGTGTTTATGGGTGGACTTTGGGGAAGTAGCTGTGACGGTGGGAGGGCCGGTGGCATTCTTCTCCTTCCACCCTGTGGCAGCCGTCTTCAATGAGACTGTAGAACATTTGACTTTTGTGGGGAAGTAGTGGGCTTGGAGGTTGAGGTGGTGGCAAGTGGAGCGCCCCCATGTCTGAACTCCCTGGGGGTGGACGATGACTCTCGTTGTCTCCTCTGTTTGGATGCTGCTCTACAGGAGGTGGTACGTGCATGAAAGAAATGAAGTGAAACCGGTTTAAACTTCATTAAAAGTAACATGAAATACAAAGAAA
Source organism: Discoglossus pictus (assembly GCA_027410445.1). Taxonomy (NCBI): domain Eukaryota; kingdom Metazoa; phylum Chordata; class Amphibia; order Anura; family Alytidae; genus Discoglossus; species Discoglossus pictus. The sequence goes on along the minus strand of JAPZIH010000881.1, from coordinate 125,524 downwards.
ATGTAGTCTGCAGATCTGATTGGCTGAGAGAGGGCACGCCCCCAGGAGCAGTTATTAAGAAGTTTAAGTTTTCTTCTCTGAAACGTTTGAGAAGCGAAAACGCACATCAAATACTCGCGGTCCAAATAATAATGTCCATGTCCACTTAGAGCTCTTTCTTCTCTCCCCAGTTAAGCCGAAACAAACTAAAAATTCTAGACTGAAATTCTGTTCTCACCAAAAAAATAAAAATAAACACGCAGACCTGATCAGTTTATTCTCCACTGGGGTTTATGTAGAAGGGACTTTACCAATTGGACTTTAGCAGGTGCTCTACGTTATTTGTCTCCTTTGCTCTTTCCTCAGTACCTGCACCGTTTCAAGTGGTCGCACCTGAGTGAGCGCCTGGCCATAGAGCGCCAGGTCCGGCAGCAGCGCATGAGGGCAGAGGTGTCTCAGGCCAAGAGAGAGACCAACTTCTACCTGCAGAACGTGGAGCGCAGCAAACAGTTCTCTAGAGCTGACCGTAAGAGGGTGGCGGATCCAGATAAGGACGGGGCCGGAAACAGGCAGTGGAGCTTCACTCAGCGCAAGACGGAGGAGGAGATCCAGAGCCTGAAGTCTGGAGGAGCAGCTCAAGACGGACAGAGGATTCAAAAGAGACTGAGATTGGCCAAAGAAGCCCAGGAGAAGTCTCAGAGCAGCCGGTCATTGCTCCAGAAGATATTTAACCCATCGGTGTCACAGAGTTAGGACAGAGCTTGTTATTGACTGGACTTTCATCTGTGATACAGGACCATCCTTTTCAGGACACAGCTCCATCTTCCAATAGGATGGATTTTCCTGACCTGTGTGTGGGGGGTGGTCTCAGGGGATCTCCAGCTACTATGTGTGAGGCGAAACCGGAAGGTCTCATAAGTGACCACGTCCTCTACCCCTTACGCTCTTCAGGCGGCTTTACACTCTGATACCAGCTGTTACTTATGGGGCCCGATCACATGACCTCTGTAACTAGATATTTTATTAGTTTTAAGATTTAATATAATTCATATTCAATGTTAGTCTTCTCAGCCTCCACATTGCCTGCTTGTCTCCACACCTAGTGAGGTCAGATCTGACTTGGAGGCAGCCATAAGTGGTCAGACACAAGCTTGTGTCCTTGTTGAGGTAAACCAATTCAACATGTCTTCAGCAACTGAAGAGCATCTGTAGCTTTAGGACTGCCTCCCAGTCAGAGTTGCTTCCATCCCTTGATGACCTAACAAGGGGTGGAAACAAGCAAGTGAACTGAAGGTTACTGAAGTTGACTTTGAGAGTAAATTTAATACTGAAAGTCACTGAATATTAATCTTAATGATGAACGTCTAGTTCAACATGTCAAGAGTCCTTTAATGAACGAAGCTCCATGTGATGGGGGGGGGGGGGGGGGGGCGTTTCTCGCCTCCTTCCTTAGAGAATATTCTCCAATCTGCATCCAATGCTCGTGGAGGTTGGATTTTTTTTTTATATTTCAGACCAACTCTCTTCCACGTGCACATGCTCAGAAGCGGGCAGCCTTCAGCATTAAGTGCAAGCCTACTCCTGCAGAAATGTAAGCGTCCCTCTCACACACACAATCTCACCAAAGTATCATGGATGCCTCTCGGAGCAACGTTCATTTCCTGCCTGATACTGCGTCTACTCAATGTGAAAATGTCAGATTCCTGCTTGTGGAGGATGAGCATAAAAGTAATTATAGAGGAAAAACATCTCTGTCTGTGATGGGAATGATTATATTTGGAGTTGCACTTCCATTTATTCCTATTGTGTGAAGAGCAATACATACAACAAGGTTTCATTTGTTTATTTAATCATTAAAATCAATGTAATATTTAAAAAGTTTCATTTGAGGATTAATGTTGTACACTTCAGCTTGTCTCCACCCCATATTTGGTGTCCAGGGTGTTGGATAGGATCTGCCCAGGAGGCTGTCCTAGAATGAGTTGTCCTGATAACACTGTATCTGCCTCCATCCCTACACTGGTCATAAAATATGGTAGCCTCCTGGGCAGATCCTAACAAGGGTGGACGCTAAAAGCTAAACTGATTTTATTGCGAAGTCTGTTTTTAAATAAACCAATGAGCCGGTATTGTGTTACAGCAGGATGGGCAGTCTTTCAGGCGAGGTCCATCCATGGTCACGTGACTCTGGAGAGCCTACTATAAATATGACCATGCTGGTTTGACCCGCGCTGGTAACCAATATTTTGGGGTCTATGACTTTGCCATTTCTTCACATATCACATGGTACAGACATGTATGTTAGAGGCAGCCATGTGACCTCTCCAATTCCCATCTTATTCTATGAACCACATTGTGAGGGAATATTCCAGCGATGCGGGGGTTAAGTGGTGCTCTGTGTCCTTCCTCATTAAGTCACAATAAGTAGCAGCCCTAATCCCCCCTGGTGGCCCCTCCCCCGTGACCTCAATTCTTACCCCCCCCCCCCCCCCCCCTCCATCTCGTTATACTAATTAAAGCTGATTAGCGTCTGGAGAGCTTTGTACAAAACACACAGAGAAGAGTAAAAAGGTTTTATTAAAAAATCCTACACATTGGGATTACCCTGCGCAGGGGGCGGAGCCTCTGTGTGTGCCTCTGGGTAACTGGCCCTACAGACACAGGCTGTACAGGAGCCCACTAATCAGCAATAATGATAAAACCTGATCACTGGTGGTGGTGGGGTCTGTATCTGGGGAGCAGCGGTCCAGTCATCTTTAGGACTTCTAGTCTGTCCATTCTATCTACCTAGAAGGGAATATATGTGCTTATTATCTCTGCCATATTATGTACATGACATTAGTACCATCCGTCCTGGAGCATGCTCAGAGTGATCGTTTGTCCTCTGGTTTCTCTCTGTAGGACCCTCTTGTCACAATACAACTATATGCTTCAGGCTGTAGGAGAGACTTGGGGGCCCCTGGTGGGTGACGTCACACTTCCTCCCCCTCATTCTTATCCCAGGTACACACTCTTCTCCAGCCCGTCCTCCACCTGCAGATACTCCAGCTTGGCCGGGTAGTACTGGCTCTGGTACCGTGGGCTGCTCCTCACATACTGCAGGAACTGGGGGGCTCCGGGGCAGGTCACGTTATCAGCCAGTAGGACCGACCCAGCACGTAGCAACCCGCACTCCTAGGAGAGACGGTAGGGTGAGGAAAGAGAGTGTAGGGTCCCACGAGAGACCGCAAGGTGAGGAAAGAGGGTGAGTGTAGGGTCTTAGGAGAGACGGCAAGGTGAGGAAAGAGAATGAGACAACAAGGTGAGGAAAGGGTGAGTGTAGGGTCCTAAGAGAGCAATTTAATGTGTTGAAAGAGAGCGAGTGTAGGAGTGACAGCAACATGAGGAAAGAGAGATTGTAGGATCATAAAGACATAGCAAAGTGAGAAGAGAGAGAGCTAAGGGTCTGGAAAGATGAGTAAGTAAGGTGTAAAAGGGCTAGGCGAGACACCAAGGAAGAGATGAGAGAGACAATGAGGAAACTTATAGGAGACAATCTAGGGACCTTATATAGAGATAAGGGATGTATCTTATAGAGGGACATTATAGAAAGAATATGGATCCTATAGAGTGACGAGGAAAGGACCTTACAGAGAGAGCGACCTGAAGTGGAATGAGGAGGAGGGGTCAGCAGAGACTCATGATGGTTACTCCGGTGGGGCTGAAGCTTCTAAGTGCTCAGGTGCTAGTTCAATGGGTCACCATGTGGTTTATTGATGAGACTGAGAGGAGAAGGGATGAACATGAGTGGATCTGAGGGGGCGAGTGGGTGAGAAATGGGATGAAGGTGACTAGACCTGAGGGGGCGAGAGATGGGATATGTGATGAACATGACTGGGTCTGAGGGGGGAGTGTGTGAGAGATTGGACATGACTGGGTCTGAGGGGGGGAGTGTGTGAGAGATTGGACATGACTAGACCTGGGGGGAGTGTGTGAGAGATGGGACATGTGATGAACATGACTGGGTCTGAGGGGGGAGTGTGTGAGAGATTGGACATGACTGGGTCTGAGGGGGAAGTGTGTGAGAGATTGGACATGACTAGACCTGAGGGGGGAGTGGGTGAGAGATTAGACATGACTAGACCTGAGGGGGGAGTGGGTGAGAGATTGGACATGACTAGACCTGAGGGGGGAGTGGGTGAGAGATGGGACATGTGATGAACATGACTGGATCTGAGGGGGCGAGAGATGGGACATGTGATGAACATGACTGGGTCTGAGGAGCGAGCGGTCGAGTGATGGGACGTGATGAACATGACTAGACCTGAGTGGGTGAAAGATGGGACGTGATTATTATTATTATTGTTTATTTGTAACTCGCCAACATATTCCGTAGCGCTATACATAAGTTAAGTTACAGGCAATGACAAGTTCAAGATTAACACATTGCAAAGAATGGAGGGCCCTGTCTTTGAGCTTGGAATCCAATGTCCATAGCGTTTTCCCTAAAGCACCGCGCAGGATTGAAACTCGCAGACTTACAATCATCTATGTGATGAACATGACTGGATCTGAGGGGCGAGTGGGTGAGAGATGTGACATGGGATGAACATGGCTGGATCTGAAGGGCGAGTGCGTGAGAGATGGGAGATGTGATGAACATAACTGGATCTGAGGGGCTAGTGGGTGAGAGATGGGACATGGGATGAACATGGCTGGATCTGATGGGCGAGTGGGTGAGAGATGGGAGATGTGATGAACATAACTGGATCTGAGGGGCGAGTGGGTGAGAGATGGGACATGGGATGAACATGGCTGGATCTGAGGGGTGAGTGGATGAGAGATGGAAGATGTGATGAACATAACTGGATTTGAGGGCGAGTGGGTGAGAGATGTGACATGTGATGAACATGGCTGGATCTGAGGGGCGAGTTGGTTAGAGATGGGAGATGAACATAACTGGATCTGAGGGCGAGTGGGTGAGAGATGGGAGATGTGATGAACATAACTGGATCTGAGGGGCTAGTGGGTGAGAGATGGGACATGGGATGAACATGGCTGGATCTGATGGGCGAGTGGGTGAGAGATGGGAGATGTGATGAACATAACTGGATCTGAGGGGCGAGTGGGTGAGAGATGTGACATGTGATGACCATGACTGGATCTGAGGGGCGAGTGGGTGAGAGATGGGATGAACATGGCTGGATCTGAGGGGCGAGTGGGTGAGAGATGGGAGATGTGATGAACATAACTGTATCTGAGGGGCGAGTGGTGAGAGGTGGGACATGGGATGAACATAACTGGATCTGAGGGGCGAGTGGGTGAGAGATGGGACATGGGATGAACATGGCTGGATCTGAGGGGCGAGTGGGTGAGAGATGGAAGATGTGATGAACATAACTGGATCTGAGGGGCGAGTTGGTGAGAGATGGGAGATGTGATGAACATAACTGGATCTGAGGGGGAGTAAGATGGGCATGTGATGGACATGATGTATTTTGGGGTGATGAGTGGGGCTAAATGTTAATCATATGATGACGAATAATCAAGGAAATGCCTTAGAGACATCTCAGAGATTTGTGCAGATTAAAGTGATGCCATACAGTCAGAGCACTGGAACTGTATCCCATGTATATGTAACAGTAGTATAGCTGGATATATAACATATAACATCTCCACATTAAGAGATCAAGCACCAGAATACATTTACACTAAATAAATAAACTCCTGGCACTCCACCCCTGGATGAGTCACCTACACCTGTGACAGAAAGACAGGTGACTGAGTTAGGAGAGACATTGAGGAAATGGAGAGAAGGATTAGGAAAGAGAATATCACCAACCTCAGATACACGGATGATACTACTCTGATGGCTGAAAATGAGGCAGGACCGAATGGCCTATGGATGAAGATGAAAGAAGAGAGTGCAAAAGCTGGCCAGCTGCTCAATGATATAAAGATGAAGATCATGGCAAGCAGCAAATAGATAGGGAAGAAGTGGAGGCAGTAGCAGATTTTTTACCCTGGGATCCAAGCTCTCTGCAGATGGTGACTGCGGCTATTAAATTAAAAGATGTTTGCTTCTGGGGAGGAAAACTATGCCAAGTCTGGACAAGCTAGAAAAAAAGTAAGTATTACACTATCAACAATGGTCTGTGTCACTTACCCATTTTTCTCTGGGTTTTGGGCCATTCAGCCACCATGACTCCAGCCACCGGATTATCTGCATATACACTTCCATTGTATCTGTAAATATTGTTTTGTCCTATTGTTTGCCAGATTAAGATAATCACGTCGGATATGTGCTTGAGACGGCAGGATGTGTATTGGAGGTTAATCCTATTGCTCTCAGGAAGCTAGTGTCCCCATATGGAGTTTATCTCTTGTGTTTGTCTGCCACCCACTCTAATTGCTGTGCTGTGTACACCCCCTCTTTATCTAACTGCTATAAATACTGCTGTCATTTAAAAAATAAATCAGTTCACTCTGAGTCATATAGAAATTGTATGTTCTCTTATTTACTCCAGGTGGCTGTGAAACTGATCCTATCTTCACCCTCTAAGTAACCTGTCCTGGTCACTACCACTGGAAGGTTACTGAGACTCCTGGAAATGCTGATTACTGATGGAGAAACTCTGACTGATACAGAATCCAGATATCAGGGTGCTGGTGCAGAGATTTCCAAGAACCCAACGGTCCTTGTGGATAGTTAACCTGTAGTCTATAGCAGGTGGTCCTGGCCTTGTTTAGCCCTTACTCTCGGATCTTCACAACTGGTGGCAGTGGTGGGATCGCAATCAAAGAACCAGCAGCAATGATGGGATATGGTGATCTATGCAGTTTTGAAGTTCAGTACTTTTGGCGGCTTGGCCGAGAAGCAGAAACCACTCCGCAATTTTGCCAAACCTTCAAGTCCAGGCCCAAGTCCAAGGAAGGCCAGCCCTGGATAGAGGGGATCAGGGACCACATGGAAGCCTGCAGAGCAGAGGTGATCAAGGAGAAAATGAGCCTCATCACCAGTATGCTGAAGCGGTGAAGGTAAAGGATTGCCACAGACGAGGATAGGTGGACAGCTATTCTAAAACAGTGGATAGTTTCCCTTGGGCTCCAGCCGGGTGAGAAGCTAGCAGAATGGATTGAGGGCCTGTTGTGGTTGGAGCTCGACTTGGAACATGAGTATGTGGACCTAATGCTTCCAACTCCTGCATCACAATGACCCTCCTTCTACAAACTTGAGCTGATGGAAGGGCTTCCTGATGAGCTGCAGGGTGATCCAAAGATCGGCCTGGGAACAGAAGAGCGCTGGGAAATCCTATTGATAGAACGCCAAAAGCACGTGGAAATTGACCCAGGGACAGAAGAGGAGAAATAGCTGAAACCGTTGATCCATAAAGAAATAGAGTTGAAAAAAAGAGTACAAGGAACTGCTTGAAGAGGTGGGCCCGGATGGGACCTGGCTCAAGTAGTTGGAGCTACCCCATGCTTCCTCAGCTGAGCTAGCAGAGGATACATTGCACGAGGAAATGGACTGTTGGCTACACCCCTATAAACTGGAGGAAGGAAAACAGAAGGTACATGGAGATCTGACCGCTACAGAACAGGCGAGATCAGAGGGACTGCCAGGAACTCACCAGGATAGGGAGGCCGGGAGAACAGTCCAGACCCTGGTAGATGCAAGATTAGGGAGCAGTGTAAAGCAGCACCAGCCACTGGGAGATGGCCAACAACCAGAAAAGTTCCAGTCAATAGCCAAGGGCGAGGAGCTGGAGACTGAACTGTTGACAGAGGAGGATAATCACCCTAAGGAGCTACTGACCCCAGCGAAGTCTGCTACCCCAGGTGAACATCAGCCAGGAAGGGTCTCCTTCCAGAGACCCTAATCCTGAGTCCTGCTCTGTTTTTCCCCAACACTGCCTTGACAACTGACACTAAGGAGATTGTTCTGGTTGGAATACCCCAGAGCCACATTTTGGCTGTGGCCAATGGGGTAGCAGGATGCCCCTGGATGATATCCTAGTTTCTGAGACCCGGGATGTGTCCCCAAGATTTAGGCCTGCAATTTGGGGTGGGTTATTGAAAGAAATAGAGATGGGGTTGGGCTCTGTTGCTACCTTGGACCCTGAGGACTGGGATCCCAGAAATGGTGAAGGAAAAGGGTGTCTGAGAAGTGGCTACTAGCCCAGACACACCCTGGAAGGACTTTGCAACTTGATTATGTTCCCAAGACTCTACAGAAATTGCATATAGAGACTGTGGACATTTTCCTGAAAGATGGGCTACCACCCATAAACCTGGCCAACTTACTGCCCCCCTCCAGGAGGAGGTTACGCACTGGGACTTATGCAGTGGCCTCTTGGGCCAACATTTTTTATTTGGATGGGGACTTGGACTGGGGCTATTCGCTGCAGTTCAAGACTATCATCCGTTATGGATCATAGCCCCAGAACTGCTGTCTGGAAGGAGGGAGTAATGTCACTGACTCCTTTTTCTCTGTCTGGGTGTTGGGCCATTGAACCACCATAAAAGCACAGACTGCTTGGCTCCAGCAGTGGATTATCTGCATAAACACCTCCATTGTATTTGTAAATATTGTTTTGTCCTATTGTTTTCCAGATTAAGTTAATCACGTTTGATATGTGCTAGAGACGACAGGATGTGTATTGGAGGTTAATCCTATTGCTCTCAGGAAGCTACTGTCCCCATGTGGAGTGTATCTCTTGTGTTTGTCTGCCACCTCCTCTCATTGTTGTGCTGTGTCCCCCCCCCCCCCCCCTTCCCAACCCACCCGCTCTCTATAGATATCAGGGTGCTGGTGCAGAGATTTCCAAGAACCCAAACGGTCATTGTGGGAAGATAACCTGTAGTCTATAGCAGGTAGCTCTGGGCTTGTATAGCCCCTACTCTCAGATCATCACAGTCTGCAAAGTTATACCTATAGTAGTAACATACGGATGTGAGAGCTGGATCATAAAGAAGTCTGAGCGCCGGAGAATTGACACCTTTGAATTGTGGTGTTGGAGAAAACTGATTAGAGTCTCTTGGACTGCAAGAAGATCCAACCAATCAGTACTACAGGAAATGAAGCCAAACTGTTCACCAGAAAGATTGATCATGAGGCTCAAGATCAAATATTTTGGGCATATCATGAGAAAACAGGAATCCCTAGAGAAGACTCTGATGCTGGGAAAGATTTAAGGCACACAGAGAAGGGGGAAGCAGAGGTGGAGATGGATAGATTAGGTCATTGAAGCAATGAACATGAGCTTGATGGAGCTCGCAATGGCTGACATATGTGCTTGGCATGCTGCGGTCCATAAACAATGATTAAACAACAAATCAGGAAAGAGAGAGGAAGCAAATCGACTGGATTAGGTTGAGGCATCAGGAAGTTAAAAAGAGATAAAGCGCACAGTAAAAGGACAGTAGTCTTTTGGATATAGATGAGTCCCAAGTGTAGGGGTCTTCAGAAAGGCATCAGCAGGCCCTTTATGGTCACTTACCTCCAGTAGTTTGGTGTCAGGTAGGTAACTTGCTTTCCAGTGGTCAATGAAAACCAAGTCAAATGAGATGACGTCCAACATGTCCTTCAGCTGAGGAATTACATCCGACGTGGAACCAACCAACAACTCCACCTGTAAGAGAGGAGAGAGACATGTCAGAGTAGATAGCTTCAAGTGAACAAGATCATGGTGCCGAGCCTCCAAGGAGCAGAGCACCCAGACAACCCCTCCCCAGATGATACTAAATCCGTGAGGTGCAGCTGGGTCTATAGACTGTATATGTCTCTTAAAGGTATATACAAGTGAGCTGGGTTATGAATGCATCTGATAGAGAATTAGTAGTGTATGAAAACATTTTTTTGCATGAAAACATCCCAAAATAAAAACATTAATGAGCTTACCTTGAAGTTAGCAAAATTTCCTATGTATTTTGGCATTTGTATTTTATCGTGTACACCCCTAGAAAACTCCATCTCAATTAGCATAAAATTCAAATTCAGAATCATGCTAATACATTGTATCATGGGCTCAATACAAGAACTGAAACAAGTTACTTCCTGTGCTCTGTATCAGAAAGGTCAACATTTGTATCTCGCTGTATTTCCTGTGGGTACACACTGTATTTCCTGTGGGTACACACTGTATTTCCTGTGTGTACCCGGCTAATGTAAACGTTCTGTGGGTGTGAACCAGTGGATTTGACTTTTGTGCAAATAACTTTGTAAGTAAACTGAACTTTTCTATATAACACATGTTTTCATACACTAATTCTCCCCTATCAGATGCATTCATAACCCAGCTCACTTCCATATACCTGGAGAGAGATAAATGGAAGGAGTTAAAACGCCCCTGTGGTCATTTATTTAAATAAAGAACTAAGTGAGTGCGTAAAATGTTCTTACAATGCAATAAAAATAAATATATATGAGGTTTGGAACAAAGGGGGTGAGGCCGAGACCCCCAAGGTGGTGCTTTGTGATGTCTGGACTCTTATTAATAGGTTGGGGTAGGATAGGAAGAGTTAAGGGCTCACCAGTCAGTGGGTGTCTGGGGACTTGAAGGTCCCCCAGGACTGATGATGATATACAGGATGAGTTGGGGATGTCCAGTGAATGAACACCAGCAGAATAAGAAGTGAGGCCGAAGGGCAAGTTGAGGTGGAGAAACTGAAAAGTGATAGGAGTGAAGGAGTGTAATTGGGACTATGTCGCAGCAGATAACTTTATATATATGTGGGGGTAACGGTACCACTAGAATTCCAGTCCTAGTAAATTCCAGCTACGTGTTATACCGCAGCTAATAAAGTAGCTCTTAAGACTTACTGCTATTAGCCCCGTAATGCAGGCCGCGGCCGATCTGCGAGTTTGGTACAAAAAAAGCCTACGGGATGAGCAACGTTGAACTTTGCGGCCGTACGTTTTTTTTTCTTCTCCATAACCAATGATCAGATCTCTTTGAAATTTTACACAGAGCTCAATAAAATGATGAGGATTTCAGAAATAAACACGCCAGCACTCACAAATGTTCATAAATGCCTAAAAAATGTATAAATGTACTTGTAGCGTCGCTTATTTGGTGGGGGCGACGGAACCAAAATGTTGTTATGTTGAACATTATTACAAAGACACGCTCTTTCCTGACAAACAATGACATTTATGGGTTTTTTATTCCTTGTAACGAAAATGTTACGTTTTTTGGACATCGTAGGAAACAATGGCTACTGGGTGGCCATTTTGTACAACTTTCCTACAATCCGTAGCTGTAATAAAAAAGTTAATGAAACAAAGGTTTTCATCTTAAAATGTAACATAATATTGGTTATTATAGGTTTTTTCAACAGAGCAGATTTGTTTTGGGATATTTAAAATTATGAAAACTATCAATAAAATCAATAAAAAATTTTTAGTAAAATAATTTAATATTATGCATTTTATTCAGTTACGCAACATTACATGATCCGCAATTAGATTTTTAGAATATTATTACATACAAAGACATGTCCATCTTATAAAAGAATGATGTTTGCGCGCCATCTTGAAATAATGGATGCCTGGAGACTTTCTAACATTTAATATATTGAGGCGTAATCCCCAACGAGGCAGTTTTACGACGCCAGATACATTAATAACAATAAGGACAGCGACTAAACTAAAGTAAAACATTACCAGACTCTGCCATTATCACAGTTGATCACAATGGTCCTCAGTTTCTTTGCTTTGGCCTCAGTATCACCTGGAAGTTTTCCATTTTTTCTTCCAAAAACACCATCCACCCGTTGGGAAAGAAGTATCTTCTGCCAGTTATTGTCTGTGGGGCGTATGAGGAAATGCGCAGGAATCGTCGCGGCCTGGCCAGCAGAATGAAGGTGAAGGTCCATTTGGGGGAAGACGTTTTACAAAAGCATCTCCCTCGTCTTGATTAATCTCCAATATCATTCCACAAATGGCCATCCTTGCGAGCAACTAAACATCCAGGATACAGATCCTCAGCACTCACAGGAAGCTTGGGAGGCTCCTCAGGAGGAAAGTGAGGGAGGGCTCTGTATCAACGCTCATTCTTCTTGCTTCAGTTGTGGATCTTTGCGCTGTTTGTAACGTTTGCAATGTTGGTAACGCAGTTGCGTCCCTCATGAATCAAGGGTGCAACCGCGAGCCTCGCAAAGCAAGGCGAGCCAACGCCGCCGTCACACATGAAAGCCTTGCGAAGCTAAGAGAAGCAGCCGCGCAGCACTTAGGCTGCAATGAGCGCCAAAAGCGCTTATTGCAGCTAACGGAGCGGTCACACATGCGAGCTGCGCAAAGCAGCTGCGCAGCACTTTTCAAGAGCATAACTATAAAAAACGACCCAAAAAAATAATTATAACACACTTACACAGCACAGGGGGAGACACAGGAAGCCGGGGAGGGAGGTTGCAAGCGAATTATACCCATATTTGGCATTTTTCCTACGCAATGAAAATAATGGCGGACAAAAAACGCTAATTTTTAGAAACAGCATGAAAACAAGGCTGTGCGTGGGGCTCGCGATGAGCGCTGAAGGTGATCACTGCAAAGCAGGAAACTTGAGATACACGGGGGGAGCGGCTCACAATGAGCGCCGAAGGTGCTCAGAGGACCAAAAGCCTTGCATTGTGCGGCAAACAGCATTGCCAGCCTTACCAATTTAATCCCGTCATTTTTGACCTGCAAGTTCCTAGTTGGTATTTTTTGGAATATTGCTAGGTCTTATGTCCTTACAGATCAGTATTTTATGTTCTATTGACTGTAAATTCTTTTTTTTCTTTCTTTTCTTTTTTTTTACTCCCGATAACCAATTTCATAAATTCAAATTCAAATATCCCAAAATAAAAACAATTCTGCACAAAAAACTATAATAACCAATATTATGTTACATTTTAAGATGAACAACTTTGTTTCATTAATTTTTTCTATTACAGCTGCGGATTGTAGGAAAGTTGTACAAAATGGCCTCCCAGAAGCCATTGTTTTCTACGATGTCCAAAAAACGTCAAATTTTTGTTACAAGGAATAAAAACCCATAAATGTCATCCTTTGTCAGGAAAGAGCGTGTCTTTGCAATCATTTTTAACATCACAACATTTTGGTTCCATCGCGGCCCACATGCTGAAAATTCAGGTTTTCTAAACTTAGTTTTTCCACCAAAAAAACTACGCTACAAGTACATTTGTACATTTATACATTTTTTTAGGCATTTATAAAAAAAAATTATGGTGTATTTTTTTCTGAAATCCTCATATTTTTTTTGAGCTCTGTGAAAAATTCCAATGAGATTTGATCATTGGTTATGGAGAAAAGATAAAATGTACGCACGGGTGCCGAGGATCTCAAGAGGAACAGACAACGCAGATTTAATGAAACTTTGAAGTTCTATAAAATTAAAACCATTTGAGATAGAGGAAAATGTAAGGGGGGTTACAGGGGGGTAAGGGACGGGTGTACACCTAGTTTCATCAAAATCCCAGTCGGAGGGTGACGAAACCCTTGTTTTTTGCATTGATTTGATTTGGAATGACCTAGGAGTGAGGTTGGGATGCAGGTTGTGTTAAGAAGTCCCTTAGGCAATGATAGGAGTGAGGTTGGGATGGAGGTTGAGTTGAGAGGTCCCCTAGGCAATGATAGGAGTGAGGTTGGGATGGAGGTTGAGGTTAGAGGTCCCAATGGCAGTGACAGGAATGAGGTTGGGATGCAGATTGAGCTGAGAGGTCCCAATGGCAGTGATAGGAGGGAGGTTGGGATGCAGGTTGTGTTAAGAGGTCCCAATGGCAGTGATAGGAGGGAGGTTGGGATGCAAGTTGAGGTTAGAGGTCCCAATGGCAGTGACAGGAATGAGGTTGGGATTCAGGTTGAGCTGAAAGGTCCCAATGGCAGTGATAGGAGTGAAGTTGGGATGCAGGTTGTGTTAAGAAGTCCCTTAGGCAATGATAGGAGTGAGTTTGGGATGCAGGTTGAGATGAGAGGTTCCATAGGAAGAGATAGGAGTGAGGTTGTGATGCAAGATGAGTTGAGAGGTCCACTAGGTAGTGACAGGAGTGAGTTTGGGATGCAGGTTGAGTTGAGAGGTCTCCTAGGCAATGATAGGAGTGAGGTTGGGATGCAGGTTGAGTTGAGGGGTTCCCTAGGAAGAGATAGGAGTGAGGTTGTGATGCAGGTTGAGTTGAGGGGTTCCCTAGGAAGAGACAGGGGTGAGGTTGGGATGCAAGATGAGTTGAGAGGTCCCATAGGTAGTTACAGGGGTGAGGTTGGGATGCAAGTTGAGCTTAGAGGTCCAATGGCAGTGATAAGAGTGAGGTTGGGATGCAGGTTGAGTTGAGGGGTTCCCTAGGAAGAGATAGGGTTGAGGTTGGGATGCAAGATGAGCTGAGAGGTCCGCAAGGTAGTGACAGGAATGAGGTTGGGATGCAATTTGAGCTTAGAGGTCCCAATGGCAGTGATAGGAGTGAGGTTGGGATGCAGGTTGAGGTTAGAGGTCCCAATGGCAGTGATAGGAGTGAGGTTGGAATGCAGGTTGAGGGGTTCCGTAGGCAGTGATAGGAATGAGGTTGGGATGCAGGTTGAGTTGAGAGGTTCCCTAGGCAACGATTGGAGTTAGTTTGGGATGCAAGTTGAGTTGAGGGGTTCCCTGGGCAATGATAGGAGTGAGTTTGGGATGCAGGTTGAGAGGTCCCCTAGGCAGTAATAGGAGTGAGGTTGGAATGCAGATTGAGTTGAGAGGTCCCCTAGGCAACGATTGGAGTTAGTTTGGGATGCAAGTTGAGTTGAGGGGTTCCCTAGGCAATGATAGGAGTGAGTTTGGGATGCAGGTTGAGAGGTCCCTAGGCAATGATAGGAGTGAGGTTGGGATGCAGGTTGAGGGGTTCCGTAGGCAGTGATAGGAATGAGGTTGGGATGCAGGTTGAGTTGAGAGGTCCCCTAGGCAATGATATGACTGAGTTTGCGATGCAAGATGAGTTGAGGGGTTCCCTAGGCAATGATAGGAATGAGTTTGGGATGCAAGATGAGTTGAGGGGTTCCCTAGGCAATGATAGGAATGAGGTTGGGATGCAGGTTGAGGGGTTCCATAGGCAATGATAGGAATGAGGTTGGGATGCAGGTTGAGGGGTTCCATAGGCAATGATAGGAATGAGGTTGGGATGCAGGTTGAGAGGTCCCTAGGCAATGATAGGAATGAGGTTGGGACGCAGGTTGAGGGGTTCCCTAGGCAATGATAGGAATGAGGTTGGGATGCAGGTTGAGGGGTTCCATAGGCAATGATAGGAATGAGGTTGGGATGCAGGTTGAGGGGTTCCATAGGCAATGATAGGAATGAGGTTGGGATGCAGGTTGAGAGGTCCCTAGGCAATGATAGGAATGAGGTTGGGACGCAGGTTGAGGGGTTCCATAGGCAATGATAGGAATGAGGTTGGGATGCAGGTTGAGGGGTTCCATAGGCAATGATAGGAATGAGGTTGGGATGCAGGTTGAGGGGTTCCATAGGCAATGATAGGAGTGAGGTTGGGGTGCAGGTTGAGTTGAGAGGTCCCATAGGCAATGATAGGAGTGATTTTGGGATGCAAGATGAGTTGAGGGGTTCCCTAGGCAATGATAGGAGTGAGGTTGGGATGCAGGTTGAGGGGTTCCATAGGCAGTGATAGGAGTGAGGTTGGGATGCAGGTTGAGAGGTCCCTAGCCAATGATAGGAATGAGGTTGGGATGCAGGTTGAGGGGTTCCATAGGCAATGATAGGAGTGAGGTTGGGGTGCAGGTTGAGGGGTTCCATAGGCAATGATAGGAGTGAGGTTGGGATGCAGGTTGAGGGGTTCCATAGGCAATGATAGGAGTGAGGTTGGGATGCAGGTTGAGGGGTTCCATAGGCAATGATAGGAATGAGGTTGGGATGCAGGTTGAGGGGTTCCATAGGCAATGTTAGGAGTGAGGTTGGGATGCAGGTTGAGGGGTTCCATAGGCAATGATAGGAGTGAGGTTGGGATGCAGGTTGATCGGTTCCATAGGCAATGATAGGAATGAGGTTGGGATGCAGGTTGAGGGGTTCCATAGGCAATGATAGGAGTGAGGTTGGGGTGCAGGTTGAGGGGTTTCATAGGCAATGATAGGAGTGAGGTTGGGATGCAGGTTGATCGGTTCCATAGGCAGTGATAGGAGTGAGTTTGGGGTGCAGGTTCAGGGGTTCCATAGGCAATGATAGGAGTGAGTTTGGGATGCAGGTTGAGGGGTTCCATAGGCAATGATAGGAGTGAGTTTGGGGTGCAGGTTGAGGGGTTCCGTAGGCAGTGATAGGAGTGAGGTTGGGGTGCAGGTTGAGGGGTTCCGTAGGCAGTGATAGGAGTGAGGTTGGGATGCAGGTTGATCGGTTCCATAGGCAGTGATAGGAATGAGGTTGGGATGCAGGTTGAGGGGTTCCATAGGCAATGATAGGAGTGAGTTTGGGGTGCAGGTTCAGGGGTTCCATAGGCAATGATAGGAATGAGGTTGGGATGCAGGTTGAGGGGTTCCGTAGGCAGTGATAGGAGTGAGGTTGGGGTGCAGGTTGAGGGGTTCCATAGGCAATGATAGGAGTGAGTTTGGGGTGCAGGTTCAGGGGTTCCATAGGCAATGTTAGGAGTGAGGTTGGGATGCAGGTTGAGGGGTTCCATAGGCAATGATAGGAGTGAGGTTGGGGTGCAGGTTGATCGGTTCCATAGGCAGTGATAGGAGTGAGGTTGTGGTGCAGGTTGAGGGGTTCCATAGGCAATGAAAGGAGTGAGTTTGGGATGCAGGTTGAGGGGTTCCATAGGCAATGATAGGAGTGAGGTTGGGGTGCAGGTTGATCGGTTCCATAGGCAGTGATAGGAGTGAGGTTGGGGTGCAGGTTGAGGGGTTCCATAGGCAATGATGAGTGAGGTTGGGGTGCAGGTTGATCGGTTCCATAGGCAGTGATAGGAGTGAGGTTGGGGTGCAGGTTGAGGGGTTCCATAGGCAGTTATATCAGTGATATTGGGGACAGTTTGAGTTGAGGAGCTCCTCAGGCAGTTGTAGGAGTGAAGCTGCAGGTTGAGATGAGGGTCCTCATTTGGAGGTTTCTCACCTTGCATGTAAGGCCAACTGCGGTTTCCTCCTGAGCCTGAGGTAAAGTGGGGGGCAGGGGGGTTTGTGAGGTGCGAGAGAACAGCTGCAGGGGAAGCTGCAGACAGTGCAGCGTGGTGTAGAGAAGAGCTTCTTGCAGGCGCCACCTCCGCTGATTGGTGGTCTTCCCTGATGGCTGATCCCCCTGAGTGCAAGAATGAGGGGAGGAGGAAGGAATGGGGCCATCTTCAGTGGTGGGAACTAGCTAGGGGTGGGAATATAAATGGTGGCGAAGGGTGGAGAGAAAAATATTGAGATGGAGCAGCGACAGATCAACCTGGCGCAGTATGTCTTATCTATCCCCTGGCACAGTGTGTCTTATCTATCCCCTGGCACAGTATGTCTTATCTATCGCCTGACACAGTATGTCTTATCTATCCCCTGGCACAGTGTGTCTTATCTATCCTCTGGCACAGTGTGTCTTATCTATCCCCTGGCACAGCGTGTCTTATCTATCCCCTGGCACAGTATGTCTTATCTATCCCCTGGCACAGTATGTCTTATCTATCCTCTGGCACAGTAAGTCTTATCTATCCCCTGGCACAGTATGTCTTATCTATCCCCTGGCACAGTGTGTCTTATCTATCCTCTGGCACAGTGTGTCTTATCTATCCCCTGGCACAGCGTGTCTTATCTATCCCCTGGCACAGCGTGTCTTATCTATCCCCTGGCACAGCGTGTCTTATCTATCCCCTGGCACAGCGTGTCTTATCTATCCCCTGGCACAGCGTGTCTTATCTATCCCCAGGCACAGCGTGTCTTATCTATCCTCTGGCACAGTAAGTCTTATCTATCCTCTGGCACAGTAAGTCTTATCTATCCCCTGGCACAGTGTGTCTTATCTATCCCCTGGCACAGTGTGTCTTATCTAACCCCTGGCACAGTGTGTCTTATCTATCCCCTGGCACAGTGTGTCTTATCTATCCTCTGGCACAGTATGTCTTATCTATCCCCTGGCACAGTGTGTCTTATCTATCCCCTGGCACAGTGTGTCTTATCTACCCCCTGGCACAGTGTGTCTTATCTATCCCCTGGCACAGTATGTCTTATCTACCCCCTGGCACAGTGTGTCTTATCTATCCCCTGGCACAGTATGTCTTATCTATCCTCTGGCACAGTGTGTCTTATCTATCCTCTGGCACAGTGTGTCTTATCTATCACCTGGCACAGTGTGTCTTATCTATCACCTGGCACAGTGTGTCTTATCTATCCCCTGGCACAGTATGTCTTATCTATCCCCTGGCACAGTATGTCTTATCTATCCCCTGGCACAGTATGTCTTATCTATCCCCTGGCACAGTATGTCTTATCTATCCCCTGGCACAGTATGTCTTATCTATCCCCTGGCACAGTATGTCTTATCTATCCTCTGGCACAGTGTGTCTTATCTATCCCCTGGCACAGTGTGTCTTATCTATCGCCTGGCACAGTATGTCTTATCTATCCCCTGGCACAGTATGTCTTATCTATCCCCTGGCACAGTATGTCTTATCTATCCCCTGGCACAGTATGTCTTATCTATCCCCTGGCACAGTATGTCTTATCTATCCCCTGGCACAGTATGTCTTATCTATCCCCTGGCACAGTGTATCTTATCTATCCCCTGGCACAGTATGTCTTATCTATCCCCTGGCACAGTATGTCTTATCTATCCCCTGGCACAGTATGTCTTATCTATCCCCTGGCACAGCGTGTCTTATCTATCCCCTGGCACAGTATGTCTTATCTATCCCCTGGCACAGTATGTCTTATCTATCCCCTGGCACAGTGTATCTTATCTATCCCCTGGCACAGTATGTCTTATCTATCCCCTGGCACAGTATGTCTTATCTATCCCCTGGCACAGTATGTCTTATCTATCCCCTGGCACAGTGTGTCTTATCTATCCCCTGGCACAGTGTGTCTTATCTATCCTCTGGCACAGTATGTCTTATCTATCCCCTGGCACAGTATGCCTTATCTATCCCCTGGCACAGTATGTCTTATCTACCCCCTGGCACAGTATGCCTTATCTATCCCCTGGCACAGTGTGTCTTATCTAAGGCCTGGCACAGTATGTCTTATCTATCCCCTGGCACAGTATGTCTTATCTATCCCCTGGCACAGTATGTCTTATCTATCCCCTGGCACAGTGTGTCTTATCTATCCCCTGGCACAGTATGTCTTATCTATCTCCTGGCACAGTATGTCTTATCTATCCCCTGGCACAGTATGTCTTATCTATCTCCTGGCACAGTATGTCTTATCTATCCCCTGGCACAGTATGTCTTATCTATCCCCTGGCACAGTATGTCTTATCTATCCCCTGGCACAGCGTGTCTTATCTATCCCCTGGCACAGTGTGTCTTATCTATCCCCTGGCACAGTATGACTTATCTATCCCCTGGCAGACGCCTCTTTCTGTGACCTGCACTGGCACATTATCTCTTAGGTCTCTTTATCTGACATGGCGCCTCTGGGCCTTCTCTCTTCTCTATCCTGGCACAATGTCTCTCCGAGGCACAGAATCTCTTCCTGCTCCACCCCAGCACCGTGGCCCCTATTTCTCCTTCCCTTCTAGTGCCCCTTACGCCCACACCTTAGCCTCTGATCACAAGTCCTCTCCTGATATTGTATAGGACCCACCTGGGCCTGCAGTCCTGCCAGCTGGATGATCTCCTTGGCCACCAGGGCATATTCTGGGTTCATTTCTATGGTAACGAGTCTTGCTCCAGGGGGCAACAGCCGGGCAATCCTCACAGCGGAATAACCACAGTATGTGCCCAGTTCCAGGACCCAGCGAGGACGCGTGTTTAATACGGTGTCATCCAGAATCTGACCTATCAGAGCAGGTTACAGCAATATATTATGTATCATAGATATTAAAATGGAGAATGGCAGGGGGTATGGGCACATGGAAAGGATGTGAAGGAGGGTGGGTAGTCATGGAAAGGATGGTGAGGGAGAGTGGGTAGTCATGGAAAGGATGGTGAGGGAGAGTGGGTAGTCATGGAAAGGATGTGAAGGAGAGTGGGTAGTCATGGAAAGGATGGTGAGGGAGAGTGGGTAGTCATGGAAAGGATGGTGAGGGAGAGTGGGTAGTCATGGAAAGGATGTGAAGGAGAGTGGGTAGTCATGGAAAGGATGGTGAGGGAGAGTGGGTAGTCATGGAAAGGATGGTGAGGGAGAGTGGGTAGTCATGGAAAGGATGGTGAGAGAGAGTGGGTAGTCATGGAAAGGATGGTGAGAGAGAGTGGGTAGTCATGGAAAGGATGTGAAGGAGAGTGGGTAGTCATGGAAAGGATGTGAAGGAGAGTGGGTAGTCATGGAAAGGATGGTGAGAGAGAGTGGGTAGTCATAGAAAGGATGTGAAGGAGAGTGGGTAGTCATGGAAAGGATGGTGAGGGAGAGTGGGTAGTCATGGAAAGGATGTGAAGGAGGGTGGGTATTCATGGAAAGGATGGTGAGGGAGAGTGGGTAGTCATGGAAAGGATGGTGAGGGAGAGTGGGTAGTCATGGAAAGGATGTGAAGGAGAGTGGGTAGTCATGGAAAGGATGGTGAGGGAGAGTGGGTAGTCATGGAAAGGATGGTGAGGGAGAGTGGGTAGTCATGGAAAGGATGGTGAGAGAGAGTGGGTAGTCATGACAAGGATGGTTAGAGAGAGTGGGTAGTCATGGAAAGGATGTGAAGGAGAGTGGGTAGTCATGGAAAGGATGTGAAGGAGAGTGGGTAGTCATGGAAAGGATGGTGAGGGAGAGTGGGTAGTCATGGAAAGGATATGAAGGAGGGTGGGTAGTCATGGAAAGGATGGTGAGGGAGAGTGGGTAGTCATGGAAAGGATGTGAAGGAGGGTGGGTATTCATGGAAAGGATGGTGAGGGAGAGTGGGTAGTCATGGAAAGGATGGTGAGGGAGAGTGGGTAGTCATGGAAAGGATGTAAGTGAGAGTGGGTAGTCATGGAAAGGATGTGAAGGAGAGTGGGTAGTCATGGAAAGGATGTGAAGGAGAGTGGGTAGTCATGGAAAGGATGGTGAGGGAGAGTGGGTAGTCATGGAAAGGATGGTGAGGGAGAGTGGGTAGTCATGGAAAGGATGTGAAGGAGAGTGGCTAGTCATGGAAAGGATGGTGAGGGAGAGTGGGTAGTCATGGAAAGGATGTGAAGGAGGGTGGGTAGTCATGGAAAGGATGGTGAGGGAGAGTGGGTAGTCATGGAAAGGATGTGAAGGGGGGTGGGTAGTCATGGAAAGGATGGTGAGGGAGAGTGGGTAGTCATGGAAAGGATGGTGAAGGAGAATGGGTAGTCATGGAAAGGATGGTGAGGGAGAGTGGGTAGTCATGAAAAGGATGGTGAAGGAGAGTGGGTAGTCATGGAAAGGATGGTGAGGGAGAGTGGGTAGTCATGGAAAGGATGTGAAGGGGAGTGGGTAGTCATGGAAAGGATGTGAAGGAGAGTGGGTAGTCATGGAAAGGATGGTGAGGGAGAGTGGGTAGCCATGGAAAGGATGGTGAGGGAGAGTGGGTAATCATGGAAAGGATGTGAAGGAGAGTGGGTAGTCATGGAAAGGATGTGAAGGAGAGTGGGTAGTCATGGAAAGGATGTGAAGGAGAATGGGTAGTCAAGGAAAGGATGGTGAGGGAAAGTGGGTAGTCATGGAAAGGATGGTGAGGGAGAGTGGGTAGTCATGGAAAGGATGTGAAGGAGGGTGGGTAGTCATGGAAAGGATGGTGAGGGAGAGTGGGTAGTCATGGAAAGGATGGTGAAGGAGAATGGGTAGTCATGGAAAGGATGGTGAGGGAGAGTGGGTAGCCATGGAAAGGATGTGAAGGAAAGTGGGTAGTCATTAAAAGGATGTGAAGGAGAGTGGGTAGTCATGGAAAGGATGGTGAGGGAGAGTAGGTAGTCATGGAAAGGATGTGAAGGAGAGTGGGTAGTCATGGAAAGGATGTGAAGGAGAGTGGGTAGTCATGGAAAGGATGGTGAGGGAGAGTGGGTAGTCATGGAAAGGATGGTGAGGGAGAGTAGGTAGTCATGGAAAGGATGTGAAGGAGAGTGGGTAGTCATGGAAAGGATGTGAAGGAGAGTGGGTAGTCATGGAGAGGATGGTGAGGGAGAGTGGGTAGTCATGGAAAAGATGGTGAGGGAGAGTGGGTAGTCATGGAAAGGATGGTGAGGGAGAGTGGGTAGTCATGGAAAGGATGTGAAGGAGGGTGGGTAGTCATGGAAAGGATGGTGAAGGAGAGTGGGTAGTCATGGAAAGGATGTGAAGGAGGGTGGGTAGTCATGGAAAGGATGGTGAGGGAGAGTGGGTAGTCATGGAAAGGATGGTGAAGGAGAATGGGTAGTCATGGAAATGATGGTGAGGGAGAGTGGGTAGTCATGGAAAGGATGTGAAGGAGAGTGGGTAGTCATGGAAAGGATGTGAAGGAGAGTGGGTAGTCATGGAAAGGATGGTGAGGGAGAGTGGGTAGTCATGGAAAGGATGTGAAGGAGAGTGGGTAGTCATGGAAAAGATGGTGAGGGAGAGTAGTCATGGAAAGGATGTGAAGGAGAGTGGGTAGTCATGGAAAGGATGGTGAGGGAGAGTGGGTAGTCATGGAAAGGATGTGAAGGAGAGTGGGTAGTCATGGAAAGGATGGTGAGGGAGAGTGGGTAGTCATGGAAAGGATGGTGAGGGAGAGTGGGTAGTCTTGGAAAGGATGGTGAAGGAGAATGGGTAGTCATGGAAAGGATGGTGAGGGAGAGTGGGTAGTCATGGAAAGGATGTGAAGGAGAGTGGGTAGTCATGGAAAGGATGGTGAGGGAGAGTGGGTAGTCATGGAAAGGATGGTGAGGGAGAGTGGGTAGTCATTGAAAGGATGGTGAGGGAGAGTAGTCATGGAAAGGATGTGAAGGAGAGTGGGTAGTCATGGAAAGGATGGTGAGGGAGAGTGGGTAGTTATGGAAAGGATGGTGAGGGAGAGTGGGTAGTCATGGAAAGGATGTGAGGGAGAGTGGGTAGTCATGGAAAGGATGTGAAGGAGGGTGGGTAGTCTTGGAAAGGATGGTGGGGGGAAAGTAAACAGTCATAGAGAGGATGGCAGGGGCACACTGGATAGCAAAGGGGCAGTGGATAGTCGTGAAAATAATGACATGAGCACACTGATTACACCCTGGGCAAAGTCATGTATGGGATGGCAGGACACTGATAAAAGTCATGTATGGGATGGCAAGGGATCACAGGTCAGAGTTATATGAAGAATGGCCGGAGTCACTGGACAGTGATGGCAAGGAGTTGGCTCCTCTTACCTTTCTTGTCTCCCACATTCATTGCCCACTCCACTTGGGAGCAGTATGTATCGATGGCGCGCAGCACACTCTGGGCATCCCCTTGCTTGGCCACTTTCCGTACATACTGAAGGATCCTTTGTGGTCGGTTGGTACCACTGATGAAGTCCCTCAGCCGTTCAAGATAATTATCATGCCACCAGAGAGCCCAGGAGCCATCTGTGTGTACCCTCCATACAATCATAAACAGCAGGGATCCAATCACCGCACAAAGAGCAAGAATGATGGCAAACATTGTGATGGGGCCTGGACACAAGGAAAGGGTCAGTAAGTGGACAAAACAGATAAAAAGTACACCCAGGAAGTTCAGCAAAAAAGGTGTGTCATGTACTAGCCACGAGGAAGAGTGCCAAGGAATGGGCTTCAAATATTGGTAGTGCCAGTAAGAGGGCATGGCAGCATGGAGGAGAGTGACACTCACACCTGAACACTCACACCTGAACACTCACTCACACTCACACCTGGACACTCAGTCACACTCACACCTGAACACTCAGTCACACTCACACCTGAACACTCAGTCACACTCACACCTCAACACTCAGTCACACTCACACCTGAGCATTCAGTCACACCTGAACACTCACACCTGAACACTCAGTCACACTCACACCTGGACACTCAGTCACACTCACACCTGAACACTTAGTCACACTCACACCTGGACACTCAGTAACACTCACACCTGAACACTCACTCACACTCACACCTGAACACTCAGTCACACTCACACCTGAACACTCAGTCACACTCACACCTCAACACTCAGTCACACTCACACCTGGACACTCATTCACACTCACACCTGAACACTCATTCACACTCACACCTGGACACTCAGTCACACTCACACCTGAGCATTCAGTCACACCTGAACACTCACACCTGAACACTCAGTCACACTCACACCTGGACACTCAGTCACACTCACACCTGAACACTTAGTCACACTCACACCTCAACACTCATTCACACTCACACCTCAACACTCAGTCACACTCACACCTGGACACTCAGTAACACTCACACCTGAACACTCACTCACACTCACACCTGAACACTCAGTCACACTCACACCTGAACACTCAGTCACACTCACACCTCAACACTCAGTCACACTCACACCTGGACACTCAGTAACACTCACACCTGAACACTCATTCACACTCACACCTGGACACTCAGTCACACTCACACCTGAGCATTCAGTCACACCTGAACACTCACACCTGAACACTCAGTCACACTCACACCTGGACACTCAGTCACACTCACACCTGAACACTCAGTCACACTCACACCTGAACACTCAGTCACACTCACACCTGGACACTCAGTCACACTCACACCTGGACACTCAGTCACACTCACACCTCAACACTCAGTCACAGTCACACCTGAACACTCACTCACACTCACACCTGGACACTCAGTAACACTCACACCTGAACACTCATTCACACTCACACCTGGACACTCAGTCACACTCACACCTGGACACTCAGTCACACTCACACCTCAACACTCAGTCACACTCACACCTGAACACCCAGTCACACTCACACCTGAACACCCAGTCACACTCACACCTGGACACTCACTCACACCTGAACACTCAGTCACACTCACACCTGAACACTCAGTCACACTCACACCTGAACACTCAGTCACACTCACACCTCAACACTCAGTCACACTCACACCTGGACACTCAGTCACACTCACACCTGGACACTCAGTAACACTCACACCTGAACACTCATTCACACTCACACCTGGACACTCAGTCACACTCACACCTGAGCATTCAGTCACACCTGAACACTCACACCTGAACACTCAGTCACACTCACACCTGGACACTCAGTCACACTCACACCTGAACACTCAGTCACACTCACACCTGAACACTCAGTCACACTCACACCTGGACACTCAGTCACACTCACACCTGGACACTCAGTCACACTCACACCTCAACACTCAGTCACAGTCACACCTGAACACTCACTCACACTCACACCTGGACACTCAGTAACACTCACACCTGAACACTCATTCACACTCACACCTGGACACTCAGTCACACTCACACCTGGACACTCAGTCACACTCACACCTCAACACTCAGTCACACTCACACCTGAACACCCAGTCACACTCACACCTGAACACCCAGTCACACTCACACCTGGACACTCACTCACACCTGAACACTCAGTCACACTCAGCCTGAACACTCAGTCACACTCACACCTCAACACCCAGTCACACTCACACCTGGACACTCATTCACACTCACACCTGAACACTCAGTCAGTCACACTCACACCTGGACACTCAGTCACACTCACACCTGGACACTCAGTCACACTCACACCTGAACACTCAGTCACACTCACATCTGAACACTCATTCACACTCACACCTGAACACTCAGTCAGTCACACTCACACCTGGACACTCACTCACACTCACACCTGGACACTCAGTCACACTCACACCTGAACACTCAGTCACACTCACACCTGAACACTCAGTCACACTCACACCTGGACACTTAGTCACACTCACACCTGAACACTCAGTCAGTCACCCTCACACCTGGACACTCACTCACACCTGAACACTCAGTCACACTCAGCCTGAACACTCAGTCACACTCACACCTCAACACCCAGTCACACTCACACCTGGACACTCATTCACACTCACACCTGAACACTCAGTCAGTCACACTCACACCTGGACACTCACTCACACTCACACCTGGACACTCAGTCACACTCACACCTGAACACTCAGTCACACTCACATCTGAACACTCATTCACACTCACACCTGAACACTCAGTCAGTCACACTCACACCTGGACACTCACTCACACTCACACCTGGACACTCAGTCACACTCACACCTGAACACTCAGTCACACTCACACCTGAACACTCAGTCACACTCACACCTGGACACTCAGTCACACTCACACCTGAACACTCAGTCAGTCACCCTCACACCTGGACACTCACTCACACCTGAACACTCAGTCACACTCACACCTCAACACCCAGTCACACTCACACCTGGACACTCATTCACACTCACACCTGAACACTCAGTCAGTCACACTCACACCTGGACACTCACTCACACTCACACCTGGACACTCAGTCACACTCACACCTGAACACTCAGTCACACTCACACCTGAACACTCAGTCAGTCACACTCACACCTGGACACTCACTCACACTCACACCTGGACACTCAGTCACACTCACACCTGAACACTCAGTCACACTCACACCTGAACACTCAGTCACACTCACACCTGGACACTCAGTCACACTCACACCTGAACACTCAGTCAGTCACCCTCACACCTGGACACTCACTCACACCTGAACACTCAGTCACACTCAGCCTGAACACTCAGTCACACTCACACCTGGACACTCAGTCAGTCACACTCACACCTGGACACTCACTCACACTCACACCTGAACACTCAGTCACACTCAGCCTGAACACTCAGTCACACTCACACCTGAACACTCAGTCAGTCACACTCACACCTGGACACTCACTCACACTCACACCTGAACACTCAGTCACACTCAGCCTGAACACTCAGTCACACTCACACCTGGACACTCAGTCACACTCACACCTGAACACTCAGTAACACTCACACCTGAACACTCAGTCACACTCACACCTCAACACCCAGTCACACTCACACCTGGACACTCATTCACACTCACACCTGAACACTCAGTCACACTCACACCTGAACACTCAGTCACACTCAGCCTGGACACTCAGTCACACTCACACCTGGACACTCAGTCACACTCACACCTGGACACTCAGTCAGTCACACTCACACCTGGACACTCACTTACACTCACACCTGGACACTCAGTCACACTCACACCTGGACACTCAGTCAGTCACACTCACACCTGGACACTCAGTCAGTCACACTCACACCTGGACACTCACTCACACTCACACCTGAACACTCAGTCACACTCACACCTGGACACTCAGTAACACATGAACACTCAGTCACACTCACACCTGAACACTCATTCACACTCACACCTGGACACTCACTCACACTCACACCTGGACACTCAGTAACACTCACACCTGAACACTCAGTCAGTCACCCTCACACCTGGACACTCAGTCACAGTCACACCTGAACACTCAATCACACTCACACCTGAACACTCAATCACACTCACACCTGAACACTCAGTCACACTCACACCTGAACACTCAGTCACACTCACACCTCAACACCCAGTCACACTCACACCTGGACACTCATTCACACTCACACCTCAACACTCAGTCACACTCACACCTGAACACTCAGTCACACTCAGCCTGAACACTCAGTCACACTCACACCTGAACACTCAGTCACACTCAGCCTGAACACTCAGTCACACTCACACCTGGACACTCACTTACACTCACACCTGGACACTCACTTACACTCACACCTGGACACTCAGTCACACTCACACCTGAACACTCAGTCACACTCACATCTGAACACTCATTCACACTCACACCTGAACACTCAGTCAGTCACACTCACACCTGGACACTCACTCACACTCACACCTGGACACTCAGTCACACTCACACCTGAACACTCAGTCACACTCACACCTTGACACTCAGTCACACTCACACCTGGACACTCAGTCACACTCACACCTGGACACTCATTCACACTCACACCTCAACACTCAGTCACACTCACACCTGGACACTCAGTCACACTCACACCTGGACACTCAGTCACACTCAAAACTGAACACTCAGTCACACTCACACCTGGACACTCAGTCAGTCACACTCACACCTGGACACTCACTCACACTCACACCTGAACACTCAGTCACACTCAGCCTGAACACTCAATCACACTCACACCTGAACACTCAGTCAGTCACACTCACACCTGGACACTCACTTACACTCACACCAGAACACTCAGTCACGGTCACACCTGAACACCCAGTCACACTCACATCTGAACACTCACTCACACTCACACCTGAACACCCAGTCACACTCACACCTCAACACTCAGTCACACTCACACCTGGACACTCAGTCACACTCACACCTGGACACTCAGTCACACTCAAACCTGAACACTCAGTCACACTCACACCTGGACACTCAGTCAGTCACACTCACACCTGGACACTCACTCACACTCACACCTGAACACTCAGTCACACTCAGCCTGAACACTCAATCACACTCACACCTGAACACTCAATCACACTCACACCTGAACACTCAGTCAGTCACACTCACACCTGGACACTCACTTACACTCACACCTGAACACTCAGTCACACTCACACCTGGACACTCAGTCACACTCACACCTCAACACCCAGTCACACTCACACCTGGACACTCATTCACACTCACACCTGAACACTCAGTCACACTCACACCTGAACACTCAGTCACACTCAGCCTGGACACTCAGTCACACTCACACCTGGACACTCAGTCAGTCACACTCACACCTGGACACTCACTTACACTCACACCTGGACACTCAGTCACACTCACACCTGGACACTCAGTCAGTCACACTCACACCTGGACACTCACTCACACTCACACCTGAACACTCAGTCACACTCACACCTGGACACTCAGTAACACATGAACACTCAGTCACACTCACACCTGAACACTCATTCACACTCACACCTGGACACTCACTCACACTCACACCTGGACACTCAGTAACACTCACACCTGAACACTCAGTCAGTCACCCTCACACCTGGACACTCAGTCACAGTCACACCTGAACACTCAATCACACTCACACCTGAACACTCAATCACACTCACACCTGAACACTCAGTCACACTCACACCTGAACACTCAGTCACACTCACACCTCAACACCCAGTCACACTCACACCTGGACACTCAGTCACACTCACACCTCAACACTCAGTCACACTCACACCTGAACACTCAGTCACACTCAGCCTGAACACTCAGTCACACTCACACCTGGACACTCAGTCAGTCACACTCACACCTGGACACTCACTTACACTCACACCTGGACACTCACTTACACTCACACCTGGACACTCAGTCACACTCACACCTGAACACTCAGTCACACTCACATCTGAACACTCAGTCACACTCACACCTGAACACTCAGTCAGTCACACTCACACCTGGACACTCACTCACACTCACACCTGGACACTCAGTCACACTCACACCTGAACACTCAGTCACACTCACACCTGGACACTCAGTCACACTCACACCTGGACACTCAGTCACACTCACACCTGGACACTCATTCACACTCACACCTCAACACTCAGTCACACTCACACCTGGACACTCAGTCACACTCACACCTGGACACTCAGTCACACTCAAACCTGAACACTCAGTCACACTCACACCTGGACACTCAGTCAGTCACACTCACACCTGGACACTCACTCACACTCACACCTGAACACTCAGTCACACTCAGCCTGAACACTCAATCACACTCACACCTGAACACTCAGTCAGTCACACTCACACCTGGACACTCACTTACACTCACACCTGAACACTCAGTCACACTCACACCTGAACACTCAGTCACGCTCACACCTGGACACTCAGTCACACTCACACCTGGACACTCAGTCACACTCACACCTGGACACTCAGTCACACTCACACCTGAGCACTCAGTCACAGTCACACCTGGACACTCAGTCACACTCACACCTGAGCACTCAGTCACAGTCACACCTGAACACCCAGTCACACTCACACCTGAACACTCAGTCACGCTCACACCTGGACACTCAGTCACACTCACACCTGAGTACTCAGTCACACTCACACCTGAACACTCAGTCACACTCACACCTGGACACCCAGTCACAGTCACACCTGAACACTCAGTCACACTCACACCTGAACACCCAGTCACACTCACACCTGAACACTAAGTCACAGTCATACCTGAACACTCAGTCACAGTCACACCTGAACACTCAGTCACAGTCATACCTGAACACTCAGTCACACTCACACCTGGACACTCAGTCACACTGACACCTGAGCACTCAGTCACACTCACACCTGAACACTCAGTCACAGTCACACCTGAACACCCAGTCACACTCACACCTGAACACTCAGTCACGCTCACACCTGGACACTCAGTCACGCTCACACCTGAACACTCAGTCACGCTCACACCTGGACACTCAGTCACGCTCACACCTGAACACTCAGTCACACTCACACCTGGACACTCAGTCACGCTCACACCTGGACACTCAGTCACACTCACTCACACTCACACCAGAACACTCAGTCACGGTCACACCTGAACACCCAGTCACACTCACATCTGAACACTCACTCACACTCACACCTGAACACCCAGTCACACTCACACCTGAGCACTCAGTCACACTAAAAGCTGAAACTCAGTCACACTCACACCTGAACACCCAGTCACACTCACACCTGGACACTCAGTCACATCTGAGCACTCACTCACATCTGAACACTTACAGCGTAACACTCTGAAGCTGAAACTCAGTCACAATTACACCTGAACACTCATTCACATCTGAGCACTCACTTACACCTGGACACTCACTCACACTCAAAGATGAACACCCATTCACTGTCACAACTGAACACTCAGTCACACTCACACTTGAAGACTCACGTCTGTACAATTACACACACTGCTCTACTTACCTTTTTCTCCCACTTGGGATTCTGGTTCCGAGTCTCAGCTTTCTGTTTCTGGCCTTGTGAGAGGGAGGGAAGCAGCCTAATCCTCTACGCCTCCCCCATCCCTATACACCTCCCCCTTGGATGGGGGTGGGGGGGTGTGACAGGACAGAGCTCAGTCTTTGTGCCATTCACTGACACACACAGTAACCCCCCACACACAAAGCCCCCCCCCCACACACACTAACCCCCCCACACAAACACCCCCCATTCACACTAACCCTCCCCCTCACTAACCCCCCTACTGCATCCTGACAGACTTATCACACTCATCTACAATACAAAGTACTGTATTAGCAGGACAAATGGGACATGTAATGCCAAAGCCTCCTTAATACCCAGCTGTCTGTGCTGTATACATGGGGTAGATAATATGGGCTCCTCACCAGCTGGTGCCAGCAGGCTGTACTGTGGTGATGTTGCTCATTGTATTTATGGCATGGTCTCTTGGTGCCATTGTCTCATTCTGGATTTGGAGTGTATCCCAATGTAGGTCACATGTGATGGGTTATATCCAATATGGTGAGACATTTCTCATTAGAACAGCCAATCCACTCCAGTCCCAACATCACCATTTGGGGCCTTGTCTGGTTGAGTAGATCTCATCACTTTAGTGACCTGGCTCCGTAGAATCTATTAACCATCCAGAATATCTCCACAAACCTCAGGGTCCTGAGCTTTATGTGCAGCACCTAGACCCTGTAACTGTCCATCATGCTCAAAGAGGTCTCTAACATGGACATGTTAAAAAATCCCCGGCCATGGTTTGGAGGGTGTGAGCTTTACTCCCCGCCATGGTTTGGAGGGTATGAGCTTTACCCCCAGTCATGGTTTGGAGGGTAAGAACTTTGCCCCCAGCAATGGTTTGGAGGGTGTGAGCTTAACCCGAGCCATGGTTTCGAGGGTAAGAGCTTTACCCCCAACCATGTTTTAGAGGGTGTGAGCTTTACCACCAGCCATGGTTTTGAAGGTGTGAGCTTTACCACCAGCCAAGGTTTGGAGGGTGAGAGCTTTACCCCCAGCCAAGGTTTTGAGATTGAGAGCTTTAACCACAGCTATTGTTTGAAGAATGTGAGCTTTATGCCCAACCTGGTTTGGAGGATGTGAGCTTTAACCCCAGCCATGGTTTTCAGGGTGAGAGCTTTACCACTAGCCATGGTTTGGAGGATGTGAGCTTTACCACCACCCATGGTTTGGAGAATGTAAGCGTTACTCCCAACCATGGTTTGGGGGGTGTTAGCTTAACCCTCAGCCATGGTTTGGAGGGTGTGAGCTTTACCACCAGCCATGGTTTCGAGGGTGTTAGCTTTACCCCTAGCCGTGGTTTGGAGGGTGAGAGATTTACCCCCAGCCATGGTTTGGAGGATGTGAGCTTTACCCCAGCCATGGTTTTCAGGGTGTGAGCTTTACCCCCAGCCATGTTTTATAGGGTGTGAGCTTTACCACCAGCCATGGTTTGGAGGGTGAGAGCTTTACCCCCAGCCAAGGTTTTTAGGGTGAGAGCTTTACCCCCAGCCATGTTTTAGAGGGTGTGAGTTTTACAACCAGCCATTGTTTGGAGAATGTGAGCTTTACTCCCAGCCATGGTTTGGATGGTGTTGGCTTTACCCCCAGCCATGGTTTGGAGGGTGAAAGCTTTACCCTCAGCCATTGTTTGGAGGTTGTGAGTTTTACCCCCAGACATGGTTTGGAGGATGTGAGCTTTACCCCAGCCATGGTTACTAGGATGTGAGCTTTACCCCAGCCATGGTTTGGAGGATGTGAGCTTTACCCCCAGCCATGGTTTAGAGGGTGCCAGCTTTACCCCCAGCCATGGTTTAGAGGGTGCCAGCTTTACCCCCAGCCATGTTTTAGACGGTGTGAGCTTTACTACCAGCCATGGTTTGGAGGGTGAGAGCTTTACCCTCAGCCCAGCCATGGTTTGGTGGTTGTGAGCCTTACCCCAGCAATGGTTTGGAGGTTGTGAGCTTTACCCCCAGCCATGGTTTTGAGGGTGTGAGCTTTACCCCCAGCAATTGCCTGGAGGATGTGAGCTTTACCCCCAGCCATGGTTTGGAGGGCGAGAGCTTTGCCCTCAACCATGGTTTGAAGGGTTAGAGCTTTACCCCCAACCATGGTTTTGGGGGGGGGGGGTGAGCTTTACCACCAGCCATGGTTTGGAGGACGTGATCTTTACGCCAGTCATGGTTTGGAGGGTATAAGCTTTACTCCCAGCCAAGGTTTGGAGGGTGTGAGCATTACCCCCAGCCATGGTTTGGAGGTTGTGAGCTTTACTGCCAGCAATGTTTTGGAGTTTGTGAGCTTTACCCCCGGCCATGGTTTGGAGGTTGTGAGCTTTACCCACGGCCATGGTTTGGAGAATGTGAGCTTTACCTCCAGCCATGGTTTGGAAGATGTGAGCTTTACCCCCAGCCATGGTTTGGAGGGTGTGAGCTTTACCCCAAACCATGGTTTGAAGGGGCAGACCTTTACCCCCAGAAATGGTTCGGAGGGTGTGAGCTTAACCCCCAGAAATGGTTTGGAGGGTGTGAGCTTTACCCCCAGCCATGGTTCGAAGGATGAGAACTTTACACCCAGCAATGGTTTGGAGGGTGTTGGCTTAACCCGTGTCATATTTTGAAGGGTGTGAGATTTACCACCATCCATGGTTTGGAGGATGTGAGCTTTACCCCCAGCCATGGTTTAAATGGTGAGAGCTTTGCCCCCAGTCATGTTTTAGAGGGTGTGAGTTTTACCACCAGCCATGGTTCGAATAGTGTGAGCTTTATCCCCAGCCATGGTTTGGAGGGTGAAAACTTTAACCCAGCCATGGGTTGGAGGGTGTAAGCTTTACCCCCAGCCATGGTTTGGGGGATGAGAGATTTATTCCCAGCCATGGTTTGAAGGGCGATAGCTTTACCCCAGCCATGGTTTGGAGGGTGTAAGTTTTACCCCCACCCGTGGTTTGAAGGATAAGAACTTTAACCCTAGCAATGTTTTGGAGGGTGTGAGCTTAACCCCGAGCCATGGTTTGGAGGGTGTGAGCTTTACCACCAGCCATGGTTTGGAGAATGTGAGCTTTACTCCCAGCCATGGTTTGGATGGTGTTGGCTTTACCCCCAGCCATGGTTTGGAGGGTGAGAGCTTTACCCTCAGCCATTGTTTGGAGGGTGTGAGCTTTACCCCCAGCCATGGTTTGGAGGTTGTGAGCTTTACCCCCAGCCATGGTTTGGAGGATGTGAGCTTTACCCCCAGCCATGGTTTTGAGGGTGTAAACTTTACCCCCAGCAATTGCTTGGAGGATGTGAGCTTTACCCCCACCCATGGTTTGGAGGGCGAGAGCTTTGCCCTCAACCATGGTTTGGAGGGTTATAGCTATATCCCCAACCATGGTTTGGGGGGTGTGAGCTTTGCTCTCAGCCATGGTTTGGAGGACGTGAGCTTTACCCCCAGCCTTGGTTTGGAGGATGTGAGCTTTACCCCCAGCAATGGTTTGGAGGTCGTGAGCTTTACCCCCAGCCATGGTTTTGAGGGTGTGAGCTTTACCCCGAGCAATTGCTTGGAGGATGTGAGCTTTACCCCCAGCCATGGTTTTGGGGGCGAGAGCTTTGCACTCAACCATGGTTTGGAGGGTTAGAGCTTTATCCCCAACCATGGTTTGGGGGGGGGGGGGGGGAGCTTTACTCTCAGCCTATGTTTGGAGAGTGTGAGCTTTACCACCCAACCATGGTTTGGAGGGTGAGAGCTTTAACATCAGCCATTGTTTGGAGAGTGTGAGCTTTACCCCTAGCCATGGTTTGGAGGTTGTGAGCTTTACTGCCAGCAATGGTTTGGAGGTTGTGAGCTTTACCCCCGGCCATGGTTTGGAGGTTGTGAGCTTTACCCCTGGCCATGGTTTGGAGAATGTGAGCTTTACCCCCAGCCATGGTTTGGAAGATGTGAGCTTTACCCCCAGCCATGGTTTGGAGGGTGTGAGCTTTACCCCAGAAATGGTTTGGAGGGTGTGAGCCTTACCCCCAGAAATGGTTTTGAGGGTGTGAGCTTTACCCCCAGCCATGGTTTGGAGGGTGTGAGCTTTACCCCCAGCCATGGTTTGGAGGGTGAGAGCTTTACCCCAAACCATGGTTTGAAGGGGCAGAGCTTTACCCCCAGAAATGGTTTGGAGGGTGTGAGCTTTACCCCCAGAAATGGTTTGCAGGGTGTGAGCCCTACCCCCAAAAATGGTTTGGAGGGTGTGAGCTTTAACCCCAGCCATGGTTTTGATGGTGTGAGCTTTGCTCTCAACCATGGTTTGGAGGGTTAGAGCTTTACTCCCAACCATTGTTTGGGGTGTGTGAGCTTTACTCTCAGCCATGGTTTGGAGGACGTGAGCTTTACCCCCAGCCATGGTTTGGAGGGTGTGAGCTTTACCCCCAGCCAAGGTTTAGAGGTTGTGAGCTTTACCCTCAGCCTTGGTTTGGAGGATGTGAGCTTTACCCCCAGCAATGGTTTGGAGGTCGTGAGCTTTAACCCCAGCCATGGTTTTGATGGTGTGAGCTTTGCTCTCAACCATGGTTTGGAGGGTTAGAGCTTTACTCCCAACCATTGTTTGGGGTGTGTGAGCTTTACTCTCAGCCATGGTTTGGAGGACGTGAGCTTTACCCCCAGCCATGGTTTGGAGGGTGTGAGCTTTACCCCCAGCCAAGGTTTGGAGGTTGTGAGCTTTACCCTCAGCCATTGTTTGGAGGGTGTGAGCATTACCCCCAGCCATGGTTTGGAGGTTGTGAGCTTTACTGCCAGCAATGTTTTGGAGGTTGTGAGCTTTACCCCCTGGCCATGGTTTGGAGAATGTGAGCTTTACCCCCAGCCATGGTTTGGAAGATGTGAGCTTTAGCCCCAGCCATGGTTTGGAGGGAGAGAGCTTTAACCCAAACTTGGTTTGAAGGGGCAGAGCTTTACCCCCAGAAATGGTTTGGAGGGTGTGAGCTTTACCCCAGAAATGTTTTGGAGGGTGTGAGCTTTACCCCCAGAAATGGTTTTGAGGGTGTGAGCTTTACCCCCAGCCATGGTTTTGAGGGTGTGAGCTTTACCCCCAGCAATTGCTTGGAGCATGTGAGCTTTACCCCCAGCCATGGTTTGGAGAGCGAGAGCTTTGCCCTCAACCATGGTTTGGAGGGTTAGAGCTTTACCCCCAACCATGGTTTTGGGGGTGTGAGCTTTACTCTCAGCCATGGTTTGGAGGACGTGAGCTTTACCCCCAGCCATGGTTTGGAGGGTGTGAGCTTTACCCCCAGCCATGGTTTGGAGGGTGTGAGCTTTACCCCCAGCCAAGATTTGGAGGGTGAGATCTTTACCCTCAGCCATTGTTTGGAGGGTGTGAGCATTACCCCCAGCCATGGTTTGGAGGTTGTGAGCTTTACTGCCAGCAATGTTTTGGAGGTTGTGAGCTTTACCCCCTGGCCATGGTTTGGAGGTTGTGAGCTTTACCCCCGGCCATGGTTTGGAGAATGTGAGCTTTACCCCCAGCCATGGTATGGAAGATGTGAGCTTTAGCCCCAGCCATGGTTTGGAGGGTGTGAGCTTTACCCCCAGCCATGGTTTGGAGGGTGAGAGCTTTACCCCAAACTTGGTTTGAAGGGGCAGAGCTTTACCCCCAGAAATGGTTTGGAGGGTGTGAGCTTTACCCCAGATATGGTTTGGAAGGTGTGAGCTTTACCCCCAACCATGGATTTGAGGGTGTGAGCTTTACCCCCAGCCATGGTTTTGAGGGTGTGAGCTTTACCCCCAGCCATGGTTTTGAGGGTGTGAGCTTTACCCCCAGCCATGGTTTGGAGAGCGAGAGCTTTGCCCTCAACCATGGTTTGAAGGGTTAGAGCTTTACCCCCAACCATGGTTTTGTGGGTGTGAGCTTTACTCTCAGCCATGGTTTGGAGGACGTGAGCTTTACCCTCAGCCATTGTTTGGAGTGTGTGAGCATTTCCCCCAGCCATGGTTTGGAGGTTGTGAGCTTTACCCCCAGCCATGGTTTTGAGGGTGTGAGCTTTACCCCCAGCAATTGCTTGGAGGATGTGAGCTTTGCCCTCAACCATGGTTTGGAGGGTTAGAGCTTTGCCCTCAACCATGTTTTGGAGGGTTAGAGCTTTACCCCAACCATGGTTTTGAGGGTGTGAGCTTTACCCCCAGCAATTGCTTGGAGGATGTGAGCTTTACCCCCAGCCATGGTTTGGGGGGCGAGAGCTTTGCCCTCAACCATGGTTTGGAGGGTTAGAGCTTTATCCCCAACCATGGTTTGGGGGGGGGGGGTGAGCTTTACTCTCAGCCATTGTTTGGAGAGTGTGAGCTTTACCACCCAACCATGGTTTGGAGGGTGAGAGCTTTACCCTCAGCCATTGTTTGGAGAGTGTGAGCTTTACCCCTAGCCATGGTTTGGAGGTTGTGAGCTTTACCCCCGGCCATGGTTTGGAGGTTGTGAGCTTTACCCCTGGCCATGGTTTGGAGAATGTGAGCTTTACCCCCAGCCATGGTTTGGAAGATGTGAGCTTTACCCCCAGCCATGGTTTGGAGGGTGTGAGCTTTACCCCAGAAATGGTTTGGAGGGTGTGAGCATTACCCCCAGAAATGGTTTTGAGGGTGTGAGCTTTACCCCCAGCCATGGTTTGGAGGGTGTGAGCTTTACCCCCAGCCATGGTTTGGAGGGTGAGAGCTTTACCCCAAACCATGGTTTGAAGGGGCAGAGCTTTACCCCCAGAAATGGTTTGGAGGGTGTTAGCTTTACCCCCAGAAATGGTTTGCAGAGTGTGAGCCCTACCCCCAAAAATGGTTTGGAGGGTGTGAGCTTTAACCCCAGCCATGGTTTTGATGGTGTGAGCTTTGCTCTCAACCATGGTTTGGAGGGTTAGAGCTTTACTCCCAACCATGGTTTGGGGTGTGTGAGCTTTACTCTCAGCCATGGTTTGGAGGTCGTGAGCTTTACCCCCAGCCATGGTTTGGAGGGTGTGAGCTTTACCCCCAGCCAAGGTTTGGAGGTTGTGAGCTTTACCCTCAGCCATTGTTTGGAGGGTGTGAGCTTTACCCCCAGCCAAGGTTTGGAGGTTGTGAGCTTTATCCCCAGCCATGGTTTGGAGGTTGTGAGCTTTACTGCCAGCAATGTTTTGGAGGTTGTGAGCTTTAACCCCTGGCCATGGTTTGGAGAATGTGAGCTTTACCCCCAGCCATGGTTTAGAAGATGTGAGCTTTTGCCCCAGCCATGGTTTGGAGGGTGTGAGCTTTACCCCCAGCCATGGTTTGGAGGGAGAGAGCTTTAACCCAAACTTGGTTTGAAGGGGCAGAGCTTTACCCCCAGAAATGGTTTGGAGGGTGTGAGCTTTACCCCAGAAATGGTTTGGAGGGTGTGAGCTTTACCCCCAGAAATGGTTTTGAGGGTGTGAGCTTTACCCCCAGCCATGGTTTTGAGGGTGTGAGCTTTACCCCCAGCAATTGCTTGGAGCATGTGAGCTTTACCCCCAGCCATGGTTTGGAGAGCGAGAGCTTTGCCCTCAACCATGGTTTGGAGGGTTAGAGCTTTACCCCCAACCATGGTTTTGGGGGTGTGAGCTTTACTCTCAGCCATGGTTTGGAGGACGTGAGCTTTACCCCCAGCCATGGTTTGGAGGGTGTGAGCTTTACCCCCCAGCCATGGTTTGGAGGGTATGAGCATTACCCCCAGCCATGGTTTGGAGGTTGTGAGCTTCACTGCCAGCAATGTTTTGGAGGTTGTGAGCTTTACCCCCAGCCATGGTTTTGAGGGTGTGAGCTTTACCCCCAGCAATTGCTTGGAGGATGTGAGCTTTGCCCTCAACCATGGTTTGGAGGGTTAGAGCTTTGCCCTCAACCATGTTTTGGAGGGTTAGAGCTTTACCCCAACCATGGTTTTGAGGGTGTGAGCTTTACCCCCAGCAATTGCTTGGAGGATGTGAGCTTTACCCCCAGCCATGGTTTGGGGGGCAAGAGCTTTGCCCTCAACCATGGTTTGGAGGGTTAGAGCTTTATCCCCAACCATGGTTTGGGGGGGGGGGGGGGAGCTTTACTCTCAGCCATTGTTTGGAGAGTGTGAGCTTTACCACCCAACCATGGTTTGGAGGGTGAGAGCTTTACCCTCAGCCATTGTTTGGAGAGTGTGAGCTTTACCCCTAGCCATGGTTTGGAGGTTGTGAGCTTTACCCCCAGCCATGGTTTGGAGGTTGTGAGCTTTACCCCCTGGCCATGGTTTGGAGAATGTGAGCTTTACCCCCCAGCCATGGTTTGGAAGATGTGAGCTTTACCCCCAGCCATGGTTTGGAGGGTGTGAGCTTTACCCCAGAAATGGTTTTGAGGGTGTGAGCATTACCCCCAGAAATGGTTTTGAGGGTGTGAGCTTTACCCCCAGCCATGGTTTGGAGGGTGTGAGCTTTACCCCCAGCCATGGTTTGGAGGGTGAGAGCTTTACCCCAAACCATGGTTTGAAGGGGCAGAGCTTTACCCCCAGAAATGGTTTGGAGGGTGTGAGCTTTACCCCCAGAAATGGTTTGCAGGGTGTGAGCCCTACCCCCAAAAATGGTTTGGAGGGTGGGAGCTTTAACCCCAGCCATGGTTTTGATGGTGTGAGCTTTGCTCTCAACCATGGTTTGGAGGGTTAGAGCTTTACTCCCAACCATGGTTTGGGGTGTGTGAGCTTTACTCTCAGCCATGGTTTGGAGGACATGAGCTTTACCCCCAGCCATGGTTTGGAGGGTGTGAGCTTTACCCCCAGCCAAGGTTTGGAGGTTGTGAGCTTTACCCTCAGCCATTGTTTGGAGGGTGTGAGCTTTACCCCCAGCCAAGGTTTGGAGGTTGTGAGCTTTATCCCCAGCCATGGTTTGGAGGTTGTGAGCTTTACTGCCAGCAATGTTTTGGAGGTTGTGAGCTTTAACCCCTGGCCATGGTTTGGAGAATGTGAGCTTTACCCCCAGCCATGGTTTGGAAGATGTGAGCTTTAGCCCCAGCCATGCTTTGGAGGGTGTGAGCTTTACCCCCAGCCATGGTTTGGAGGGAGAGAGCTTTAACCCAAACTTGGTTTGAAGGGGCAGAGCTTTACCCCCAGAAATGGTTTGGAGGGTGTGAGCTTTACCCCAGAAATGGTTTGGAGGGTGTGAGCTTTACCCCCAGAAATGGTTTTGAGGGTGTGAGCTTTACCCCCAGCCCTGGTTTTGAGGGTGTGAGCTTTACCCCCAGCTATTGCTTGGAGCATGTGAGCTTTACCCCCAGCCATGGTTTGGAGAGCGAGAGCTTTGCCCTCAACCATGGTTTGGAGGGTTAGAGCTTTACCCCCAACCATGGTTTTGGGGGTGTGAGCTTTACTCTCAGCCATGGTTTGGAGGACGTGAGCTTTACCCCCAGCCATGGTTTGGAGGGTGTGAGCTTTACCCCCAGCCATGGTTTGGAGGGTATGAGCATTACCCCCAGCCATGGTTTGGAGGTTGTGAGCTTCACTGCCAGCAATGTTTTGGAGGTTGTGAGCTTTACCCCCAGCCATGGTTTTGAGGGTGTGAGCTTTACCCCCAGCAATTGCTTGGAGGATGTGAGCTTTGCCCTCAACCATGGTTTGGAGGGTTAGAGCTTTGCCCTCAACCATGTTTTGGAGGGTTAGAGCTTTACCCCAACCATGGTTTTGAGGGTGTGAGCTTTACCCCCAGCAATTGCTTGGAGGATGTGAGCTTTACCCCCAGCCATGGTTTGGGGGGCAAGAGCTTTGCCCTCAACCATGGTTTGGAGGGTTAGAGCTTTATCCCCAACCATGGTTTGGGGGGGGGTGGAGCTTTACTCTCAGCCATTGTTTGGAGAGTGTGAGCTTTACCACCCAACCATGGTTTGGAGGGTGAGAGCTTTACCCTCAGCCATTGTTTGGAGTGTGTGAGCTTTACCCCTAGCCATGGTTTGGAGGTTGTGAGCTTTACCCCCGGCCATGGTTTGGAGGTTGTGAGCTTTACCCCTGGCCATGGTTTGGAGGATGTGAGCTTTACCCCCAGCCATGGTTTGGAGGTTGTGAGCTTTACCCCCAGCCATGGTTTGGAGGGTGTGAGCTTTACCCCAGAAATGGTTTGGAGGGTGTGAGCATTACCCCCAGAAATGGTTTTGAGGGTGTGAGCTTTACCCCCAGCCATGGTTTGGAGGGTGTGAGCTTTACCCCCAGCCATGGTTTGGAGGTTGAGAGCTTTACCCCAAACCATGGTTTGAAGGGGCAGAGCTTTACCCCCAGAAATGGTTTGGAGGGTGTGAGCTTTACCCCCAGAAATGGTTTGCAGGGTGTGAGCCCTACCCCCAAAAATGGTTTGGAGGGTGTGAGCTTTAACCCCAGCCATGGTTTTGATGGTGTGAGCTTTGCTCTCAACCATGGTTTGGAGGGTTAGAGCTTTACTCCCAACCATGGTTTGGGGTGTGTGAGCTTTACTCTCAGCCATGGTTTGGAGGACGTGAGCTTTACCCCCAGCCATGGTTTGGAGGGTGTGAGCTTTACCCCCAGCCAAGGTTTGGAGGTTGTGAGCTTTACCCTCAGCCATTGTTTGGAGGGTGTGAGCTTTACCCCCAGCCAAGGTTTGGAGGTTGTGAGCTTTATCCCCAGCCATGGTTTGGAGGTTGTGAGCTTTACTGCCAGCAATGTTTTGGAGGTTGTGAGCTTTAACCCCTGGCCATGGTTTGGAGAATGTGAGCTTTACCCCCAGCCATGGTTTGGAAGATGTGAGCTTTAGCCCCAGCCATGCTTTGGAGGGTGTGAGCTTTACCCCCAGCCATGGTTTGGAGGGAGAGAGCTTTAACCCAAACTTGGTTTGAAGGGGCAGAGCTTTACCCCCAGAAATGGTTTGGAGGGTGTGAGCTTTACCCCAGAAATGGTTTGGAGGGTGTGAGCTTTACCCCCAGAAATGGTTTTGAGGGTGTGAGCTTTACCCCCAGCCATGGTTTTGAGGGTGTGAGCTTTACCCCCAGCAATTGCTTGGAGGATGTGAGCTTTACCCTCAGCCATGGTTTGGAGAGCGAGAGCTTTGCCCTCAACCATGGTTTGGAGGGTTAGAGCTTTACCCCCAACCATGGTTTTGGGGGTGTGAGCTTTACTCTCAGCCATGGTTTGGAGGACGTGAGCTTTACCCCCAGCCATGGTTTGGAGGGTGTGAGCTTTACCCCCAGCCATGGTTTGGAGGGTGTGAGCTTTACCCCCAGCCAAGGTTTGGAGGGTGAGATCTTTACCCTCAGCCATTGTTTGGAGGGTATGAGCATTACCCCCAGCCATGGTTTGGAGGTTGTGAGCTTTACTGCCAGCAATGTTTTGGAGGTTGTGAGCTTTACCCCCAGCCATGGTTTTGAGGGTGTGAGCTTTACCCCCAGCAATTGCTTGGAGGATGTGAGCTTTGCCCTCAACCATGGTTTGGAGGGTTAGAGCTTTGCCCTCAACCATGTTTTGGAGGGTTAGAGCTTTACCCCAACCATGGTTTTGAGGGTGTGAGCTTTACCCCCAGCAATTGCTTGGAGGATGTGAGCTTTACCCCCAGCCATGGTTTGGGGGGCGAGAGCTTTGCCCTCAACCATGGTTTGGAGGGTTAGAGCTTTATCCCCAACCATGGTTTGGGGGGGGGGGGGGGAGCTTTACTCTCAGCCATTGTTTGGAGAGTGTGAGCTTTACCACCCAACCATGGTTTGGAGGGTGAGAGCTTTACCCTCAGCCATTGTTTGGAGAGTGTGAGCTTTACCCCTAGCCATGGTTTGGAGGTTGTGAGCTTTACCCCCGGCCATGGTTTGGAGGTTGTGAGCTTTACCCCCGGCCATGGTTTGGAGAATGTGAGCTTTACCCCCAGCCATGGTTTGGAAGATGTGAGCTTTACCCCCAGCCATGGTTTGGAGGGTGTGAGCTTTACCCCAGAAATGGTTTGGAGGGTGTGAGCATTACCCCCAGAAATGGTTTTGAGGGTGTGAGCTTTACCCCCAGCCATGGTTTGGAGGGTGTGAGCTTTACCCCCAGCCATGGTTTGGAGGGTGAGAGCTTTACCCCAAACCATGGTTTGAAGGGGCAGAGCTTTACCCCCAGAAATGGTTTGGAGGGTGTGAGCTTTACCCCCAGAAATGGTTTGCAGGGTGTGAGCCCTACCCCCAAAAAGTGTTTGGAGGG
Organism: Discoglossus pictus; assembly: GCA_027410445.1. Lineage (NCBI taxonomy): Eukaryota > Metazoa > Chordata > Amphibia > Anura > Alytidae > Discoglossus > Discoglossus pictus. Next base: position 82,194 of record JAPZIH010000881.1, on the reverse strand, counting down.
TGTGAGCTTTAACCCCAGCCATGGTTTTGATGGTGTGAGCTTTGCTCTCAACCATGGTTTGGAGGGTTAGAGCTTTACTCCCAACCATGGTTTGGGGTGTGTGAGCTTTACTCTCAGCCATGGTTTGGAGGACGTGAGCTTTACCCCCAGCCATGGTTTGGAGGGTGTGAGCTTTACCCCCAGCCATGGTTTGGAGGTTGTGAGCTTTACCCTCAGCCATTGTTTGGAGGGTGTGAGCTTTACCCCCAGCCATGGTTTGGAGGTTGTGAGCTTTATCCCCAGCCATGGTTTGGAGGTTGTGAGCTTTACTGCCAGCAATGTTTTGGAGGTTGTGAGCTTTAACCCCTGGCCATGGTTTGGAGAATGTGAGCTTTACCCCCAGCCATGGTTTGGAAGATGTGAGCTTTAGCCCCAGCCATGCTTTGGAGGGTGTGAGCTTTACCCCCAGCCATGGTTTGGAGGGAGAGAGCTTTAACCCAAACTTGGTTTGAAGGGGCAGAGCTTTACCCCCAGAAATGGTTTGGAGGGTGTGAGCTTTACCCCAGAAATGGTTTGGAGGGTGTGAGCTTTACCCCCAGAAATGGTTTTGAGGGTGTGAGCTTTACCCCCAGCCATGGTTTTGAGGGTGTGAGCTTTACCCCCGGCAATTGCTTGGAGCATGTGAGCTTTACCCCCAGCCATGGTTTGGAGAGCGAGAGCTTTGCCCTAAACCATGGTTTGGAGGGTTAGAGCTTTACCCCCAACCATGGTTTTGGGGGTGTGAGCTTTACTCTCAGCCATGGTTTGGAGGATGTGAGCTTTACCCCCAGCCATGGTTTGGAGGGTGTGAGCTTTACCCCCAGCCATGGTTTGGAGGGTGTGAGCTTTACCCCCAGCCAAGGTTTGGAGGGTGAGATCTTTACCCTCAGCCATTGTTTGGAGGGTGTGAGCATTACCCCCAGCCATGGTTTGGAGGTTGTGAGCTTTACTGCCAGCAATGTTTTGGAGGTTGTGAGCTTTACCCCCTGGCCATGGTTTGGAGGTTGTGAGCTTTACCCCCAGCCATGGTTTGGAGAATGTGAGCTTTACCCCCAGCCATGGTTTGGAAGATGTGAGCTTTAGCCCCAGCCATGGTTTGGAGGGTGTGAGCTTTACCCCCAGCCATGGTTTGGAGGGTGAGAGCTTTACCCCAAACTTGGTTTGAAGGGGCAGAGCTTTACCCCCAGAAATGGTTTGGAGGGTGTGAGCTTTACCCCAGAAATGGTTTGGAAGGTGTGAGCTTTACCCCCAGAAATGGTTTTGAGGGTGTGAGCTTTACCCCCAGCCATGGTTTTGAGGGTGTGAGCTTTACCCCCAGCCATGGTTTTGAGGGTGTGAGCTTTACCCCCAGCCATGGTTTGGAGAGCGAGAGCTTTGCCCTCAACCATGGTTTGAAGGGTTAGAGCTTTACCCCCAACAATGGTTTTGTGGGTTTGAGCTTTACTCTCAGCCATGGTTTGGAGGACGTGAGCTTTACCCCCAGCCATGGTTTGGAGGGTGTGAGCTTTACCCCCAGCCATGGTTTGGAGGGTGTGAGCTTTACCCCCAGCCAAGGTTTGGAGGGTGAGAGCTTTACCCTCAGCCATTGTTTGGAGTGTGTGAGCATTACCCCCAGCCATGGTTTGGAGGTTGTGAGCTTTACCCCCAGCCATGGTTTTGAGGGTGTGAGCTTTACCCCCAGCAATTGCTTGGAGGATGTGAGCTTTTCCCTCAACCATGGTTTGGAGGGTTAGAGCTTTGCCCTCAACCATGTTTTGGAGGGTTAGAGCTTTACCCCAACCATGGTTTGGAGGGTGTGAGCTTTACTCTCAGCCATGGTTTGGAGGATGTGAGCTTTACCCCCAGCCATGGTTTGGAGGGTGTGAGCTTTACCCCCAGCCAAGGTTTGGAGGTTGTGAGCTTTACTGCAAGCAATGGTTTGGATGTTGTGAGCTTTATCCCTGGCCATGGTTTGGAGGTTGTGAGCTTTACCCCAGCCATGGTTTGGAGGGTGTGAGCTTTACCCCCAGCCATGGTTTGAAGGATAAGAACTTTACCCCGAGCCATGGTTTGGAGAGTGTGAGCTTTACCACCAGCCATGGTTTGGAGAATGTGAGCTTTACTCCCAGCCATGGTTTGGAGAATGTGAGCTTTACTCCCAGCCATGGTTTGGATGGTGTGAGCTTTACCACCAGCCATGGTTTCGAGTGTAAGAGCTTTACCCCCAACCATGTTTTAAAGGGTGTGAGCTTTGCTACCAGCCATGGGTTGGAGGGTGTGAGCTTTACCACCAGCCATGGTTTGGACGGTGAGAGCTTTACCCCCATCCAAGGTTTTGAGGTTGACAGCTTTACCCCCAGCTATGGTTTGAATAGTGTGAGCTTTATCCCCAGCCATGGTTTGAAGAATGTGAGCTTTACGCCCAGCCCTGGTTTGGAGAATGTGAGCTTTAACCCCAGCCATGGTTTTCAGGGGGAGAGCTTTACCACCAGCCATGGTTTGGAGAATGTGAGCGTTACTCCCAGCCATGGTTTGGAGGGTGTTAGCTTAACCACGAGCCATGGTTTGGAGGTTGTGAGCTTTACCACCAGCCATGGTTTTGAGAATGTGAGCTTTACTCCAAGTCATGGTTTGGAGGGTGTTAGCTTTACCCCCAGCCATGGTTTGGAGGGTGAGAGCTTTACCCCCAGCAATGGTTAGGAGGTTTTGAGCTTTACCACCAGCCATGGTTTGGAGGGTGAGAGCTTAACCCCCTGCCAAGGTTTTTAGGGTGAGAGCTTTACCCCCAGCCATGTTTTAGAGGGTGTGAGTTTTACCACCAGCCATTGTTTGAAGAATGTGAGCTTTGCCCTCAACCATGGTTTGGAGGGTTAGAGCTTTGCCCTCAACCATGGTTTGGAGGGTTAGAGCTTTACCCCAACCATGGTTTGGAGGGTGTGAGCTTTACTCTCAGCCATGGTTTGGATGGTGTAAGCTTTACCCCCAGCCATGGTTTGGAGGGTATGAGCTTTACCCCAGGCATGGTTTGGAGGTTGTGAGCTTTACCCCCAGCCATGGTTTGGAGGGTATGAGCTTTACCCCAGCCATGGTTTTCAGGGTGAGAGCTTTACCCCCCGCCACGGTTTGGAGGGTGAGAACTTTAACCCAGCCATGGTTTGGAGGGTGTAAGCTTTACCCCCAGCCATGGTTTGGAGGATGAGAGATTTACCCCCAGCCATGGTTTGGAGGGTGAGAGCTTTACCCCGAGCCATGGTTTGAAGTATGAGAACTTTACCCCTAGCAATGGTTTGGAGGGTGTGAGCTTAACCCTGAGCCATGGTTTGGAGGGTGTGAGCTTTACCACCAGCCATGGTTTGGAGAATGCAAGCTTTACTCCCAGCCATGGTTTGGAGGTTGTGAGCTTTACCCCAGCCATGGTTTGGAGGATGAGAGCTTTACCACCAGCCATGGTTTGGAGAATGTGAGCTTTACTCCCAGCCATGGTTTGGAGGGTGTGAGCTTTACCCTCAGCCATTGTTTGGAGGGTATGAGCTTTACCCCAGCCATGGTTTGGAGGTTGTGAGCTTTACCCCCAGCAATGGTTTGGAGGTTGTACGCTTTACCCCCAGCCATGGTTTGGAGGATGTGAGCTTTACCCCCAGCCATGGTTTGTAGGATGAGAACTTTACCCCCAGCCATGGTTTGGAGGTTGTGAGCTTTACCCCCAGCCATGGTTCGAAGGATGAGAACTTTACACCCAGCAATGGTTTGGAGGGTGTGAGCTTAGCCCATGTCATAGTTTGGAGGGTGGGAGCTTTACCACCATCCATGGTTTGGGGGATGTGAGCTTTACCCCCAGCCTTGGTTTGAAGGATGAGAACTTAACACCCAGCAATGGTTTGGAGGGTGTTGGCTTATCCCGTGTCATAGTATGGAGGGTGTGAGCTTTACCACCATCCATGGTTTGGAGGATGTGAGCTTTACTCCCAGCCATGGTTTGGAGGTTGTGAGCTTTACCCCAGCCATGGTTTGGACGATGAGAGCTTTACCACCAGCCATGGTTTGGAGAATGTGAGCTTTACTCCCAGCCATGGTTTGGAGGGTGTGAGCTTTACCCTCAACCATTGTTTGGAGGGTGTGAGCTTTACACCCAGCCATGGTTTGGAGGTTGTGAGCTTTACCCCCAGCAATGGTTTGGAGGTTGTACGCTTTACCCCCAGCCATGGTTTTCTAGGATGAGAACTTGACCCCCAGCCATGGTTTGGAGGGTGTGAGCTTAACCCCGAGCCATGGTTTGGAGAATGTAAGCTTTACTCCCAGCCATGGTTTGGAGGTTGTGAGCTTTACCCCCAGCCATGGTTCGAAGGATGAGAACTTTACACCCAGCAATGGTTTGGAGGGTGTGAGCTTAGCCCATTTCATAGTTTGGAGGGTGTGAGCTTTACCACCATCCATGGTTTGGGGGATGTGAGCTTTACCCCCAGCCATGGTTCGAAGGATGAGAACTTAACACCTAGCAATGGTTTGGAGGGTGTTGGCTTATCCCGTGTCATAGTTTGGAGGGTGTGAGCTTTACCACCATCCATGGTTTGGAGGATGTGAGCTTTACCCCCAGCCATAGTTTAGAGGGTGAGAGCTTTACCCCCAGCCATGTTTTAGAGGGTGTGAGTTTTACCACCAGCCATGGTTTGGAGAATGTGAGCTTTACCCTCAGCCATGGTTTGGAGGGTAAGAGCTTTACCCCCAGCCATGTTTTAGAGGGTGTGAGTTTTACCATCAGCCATGGTTTGGAGAATGTGAGCTTTACCCCCAGCCATGGTTTGGAGGGTGAGAGCTTTACCCCAGCCATCGTTTGGAGGGTGAGAACTTTAACCCAGCCATGGGTTGGAGGGTGTAAGCTTCACCCTCAGCCATGGTTTGGAGGATGAGAGATTTATCCCCAGCCATGGTTTGGAGTTTGTGAGCTTTACCCCAGCCATGGTTTGGAGGATGAGAGCTTTACCACCAGCCATGGTTTGGAGAATGTGAGCTTTACTCCCAGCCATGGTTTGGAGGGTGTGAGATTTACCCTCAGCCATTGTTTGGAGGGTATGAGCTTTACCCCCAGCCATGGTTTGGAGGTTGTGAGCTTTACCCCAGCAATGGTTTGGAGGTTGTACGCTTTACCCCCAGCCATGGTTTTGAGGATGTGAGTTTTACCCCCAGCCATGGTTTGGAGAATGTGAGCTTTACTCCCAGCCATGGTTTGGAGGGTGAGAGCTTTACCCCAGCCATCGTTTGGAGGGTGAGAACTTTAACCCAGCCATGGGTTGGAGGGTGTAAGCTTTACCCTCAGCCATGGTTTGGAGGATGAGAGATTTATCCCCAGCCATGGTTTGGAGGTTGTGAGCTTTACCCCAGCCATGGTTTGGAGGATGAGAGCTTTACCACCAGCCATGGTTTGGAGAATGTGAGCTTTACTCCCAGCCATGGTTTGGAGGGTGTGAGCTTTACCCTCAGCCATTGTTTGGAGGGTATGAGCTTTACCCCCAGCCATGGTTTGGAGGTTGTGAGCTTTACCCCAGCAATGGTTTGGAGGTTGTACGCTTTACCCCCAGCCATGGTTTTGAGGATGTGAGTTTTACCCCCAGCCATGGTTTGGAGGATGTGAGCTTTACCCCCAGCCATGGTTTGTAGGATGAGAACTTTACCCCCAGCCATGGTTTGGAGGGTGTAAGCTTTACCCCCAGCCATGGTTTGAAGGATGAGAACTTTACCCCTACCAATGGTTTGCAGGGTGTGAGCTTAACCCCGAGCCATGGTTTGGAGAATGTAAGCTTTACTCCCAGCCATGGTTTGGAGGTTGTGAGCTTTACCCCCAGCCATGGTTCGAAGGATGAGAACTTTACACCCAGCAATGGGTTGGAGGGTGTGAGCTTAGCCCATATCATAGTTTGGAGGGTGTGAGCTTTACCACCATCCATGGTTTGGGGGATGTGAGCTTTACCCCCAGCCATGGTTTGAAGGATGAGAACTTTACACCCAGCAATGGTTTGGAGGGTGTTGGCTTATCCCGTGTCATAGTTTGGAGGGTGTGAGCTTTACCACCATCCATGGTTTGGAGGATGTGAGCTTTACTCCCAGCCATGGTTTGGAGGTTGTGAGCTTAACCCAGCCATGGTTTGGAGGATGAGAGCTTTACCACCAGCCATGGTTTGGAGAATGTGAGCTTTACTCCCAGCCATGGTTTGGAGGGTGTGAGCTTTACCCTCAGCCATTGTTTGGAGGGTGTGAGCTTTACCCCCAGCAATGGTTTGGAGGTTGTACGCTTTACCCCCAGCCATGGTTTGGAGGATGTGAGTTTTACCCCCAGCCATGGTTTGGAGGATGTGAGCTTTACCCCCAGCCATGGTTTTCTAGGATGAGAACTTGACCCCCAGCCATGGTTTGGAGGGTGTGAGCTTAACCCCGAGCCATGGTTTGGAGAGTGTAAGCTTTACTCCCAGCCATGGTTCGAAGGATGAGAACTTTACACCCAGCAATGGTTTGGAGGGTGTGAGCATAGCCCATGTCATAGTTTGGAGGGTGTGAGCTTTACCACCATCCATGGTTTTGGGGATGTGAGCTTTACCCCCAGCCATGGTTCGAAGGATGAGAACTTTACACCCAGCAATGGTTTGGAGGGTGTTGGCTTATCCCGTGTCATAGTTTGGAGGGTGTGAGCTTTACCACCATCCATGGTTTGGAGTATGTGAGCTTTACCCCCAGCCATAGTTTAGAGGGTGAGAGCTTTACCCCCAGCCATGTTTTAGAGGGTGTGAGCTTTACCACCAGCCATGGTTTGGAGAATGTGAGCTTTACCCTCAGCCATGGTTTGGAGGGTGAGAGCTTTACCCCCAGCCATGTTTTAGAGGGTGTGAGTTTTACCACCAGCCATGGTTTGGAGAATGTGAGCTTTACCCCCAGCCATGGTTTGGAGGGTGAGAGCTTTACCCCCAGCTATGGTTCGAATAGTGTGAGCTTTATCCCCAGCCATCGTTTGGAGGGTGAGAACTTTAACCCAGCCATGGGTTGGAGGGTGTAAGCTTTACCCTCAGCCATGGTTTGGAGGATGAGAGATTTATCCCCAGCCATGGTTTGGAGGGAGAGAGCTTTACCCCAGCCATGGTTTGGAGGGTGTAAGCTTTACCCCCAGCCATGGTTTTAAGGATAAAAACTTTAACCCTAGCAATGTTTTGGAGGGTGTGAGCTTAACCCCGAGCCATGGTTTGGAGGGTGTGAGCTTTACCACCAGCCATGGTTTGGAGAATGTGAGCTATACTCCCAGCCATGGTTTGGATGGTGTTGGCTTTACCCCCAGCCATGGTTTGGAGGGTGACAGCTTTACCCTCAGCCATTGTTTGGAGGGTGTGAGCTTTACCCCCAGCGATGGTTTGGAGGATGTGAGGTTTACCCCCCAGCAATGGTTTGGAGGTTGCGAGCTTTACCCCCGGCCATGGATTGGAGGATGTGAGCTTTACCCTTAGCCATGGGTTTGAGGGTGACAGCTTTACCCCTGACATGGTTTGGAGGGTGTGAGCTTTACTACCAGCCATGGTTTGGAGGGTGAGAGCTTTACCCCCAGCCCAGCCATGGTTTGGTGGTTGTGAGCTTTACTCCCAGCAATGGTTTGGAGGTTGTGAGCTTTACCCCCAGTCATGGTTTGGAGGATGTGAGCTTTACCCCCAGTCATGGTTTGGAGGTTGAGAGCTTTACCCCCAGCTATGGTTTGAATAGTGTGAGCTTTATCCACAGCCATGGTTTGAAGGGTATGAGATTTACGCCCAATCTGGTTTGGAGAATGTGAGTTTTACCACCAGCCATGGTTTGGAGAATGTGAGCGTTACTCCCAGCCATGGTTTGGAGGGTGATAGCTTAACCCCGAGCCATGGTTTCAAGGGTGACAGCTTTACCCCCAGCCATGGTTTTGAGGGTGAGAGCTTTACCCCCGACATGGTTTGGAGGATGTGAGCTTTTCCCCCAGTCATAATTTGGAGGATGTGAGCTTTACCACCATCCATGGTTTTCATTGTATGGGGGTAAACCCAGCCATGGTTTCGAGGGTGACAGCTTTACCCCCAGCCATGGTTACGAGGGTGTGGGCTTTACCCCCAGTCATGGTTTGGAGGGTGTGGGCTTTACCCCCTGCCATGGTTTGGAGGGTGAGAGCTTTACCCCCGCCATGGCTTGGAGGGTGTGGGCTTTACCCTCAGTCATGGTTTGGAGGGTGTGGGCTTTATCCCCAGCCATGGTTTGGAGGGTGAGAGCTTTACCCCCAACCATGGTTTGGAGGGTGTGGGCTTTACCCTCAGTCATGGTTTGGAGGGTGTGGGCTTTATCCCCAGTCATAGTTTGGAGGGTGTGAGCTTTACCCCCTCTAATTGTTTCAGGTTCAGTCAAGAGATGTATCTATGTTTTCGGAAAAACAAATGTTTTTAATATAACTTTTTTTTAGGTATCCACATAACCTATTTATTTAGTGTTCTCTATATGGTGGAGGCTACTATCATTCTTTTGCCAATGGTGTTGAGGTTAATAATGTTCCCCGAAAACCCATGGCACACGTTGGGTATGAGCCGGACACTGATGAGATCTGATAGATAGAAAGTTACTGATTATAAGTCACTTTTTAACAAGATCCAGTGTAGTACATCCTCTGAAAAGGCGGCAAATGGTGGCATCTGGCGTGTAAGAAGAGGAAACATTGGTCTAGGTGCAGAGGGTTAGCACCTTTTGGTTTTAAGGGATCACCTATTTTTGTCCATTCCCATAGCCTACAGTTAAGGGGAGCACAATCATGAGCACCCCCTCACACTAAATGCTAAAGGGAGGCCTGTGAGATAAGTCTCTGTCACGACCCAGAGATGAGGGGCTCAGTACACCCCTAAGTCTCCTATTTTAGCTTACAGGAGCATTCTGCAGCTTGTGGCTTCATTCATTGAGAAGTAGGAAAGTCAGGTCGCTTTAGTTAGTATAAAATAAATACTCACGCATAGTGATGTCGCGAACATAACATTTTCGGTTCGTGAACCGCGAACGCGAACCGCCGCAAATGTTCGCGAACCGGCAAACCCGGCAAACCGCCATAGACTTCAATGGGCAGGCGGATTTTAAAACCCACAGGGACTCTTTCTGGCCACAATAGTGATGGGAAAGTTGTTTCAACGGGACTAACACCTGGACTGTGGCATGCCGGAGGGGGATCCATGGCAAAACTCCCACGGAAAATTACATATTTGATGCAGAGTCTGGTTTTAAGCCATAAAGGGCATAAATTACCTAAAATTCCTAAATTGTTTGGAATAACGTGCTTTAAAACATCAGGTATGATGTTGTATCGATCAGGTAGTGTAAGGGTTAGGCCCGCTTCACAGTGACAGACAAAACTCCCCGTTTAACGCACCGCAAACAACCGCAAACAGTCCATTTGCACAACTGCAAACTCCCCATTTGCACAAGGTTGGATACCAAGCTAGCCATGTCCTGTTCCTTGTCCTCACTGATGTCATTGAAGGTCTCTTCCTCCACCCAGCCACGTACAACACCAAGGGTCCCCGAAAGGTGACAACAAGCCCCCTGGGACGCCTGCTGTGTTTGGTCTTCCACCTCCTCAAATCCACCTTCCTCCTCTGACTTCTCTTCTTCAGACTCCTCTCACTGCGTTGCCTCTCTCTGCATTATTATAAGGTGTGTTAAGTAGTACTACTCTTATCAGTTTAATACTTGTTACGTCACCTATCAGGGGGATTCTATAAGGCCTGGATTTTTAGAAACGGGAGATGGAAAAAGATGCTTGGTTGGTCGTATCACTTCAAATTTGGGGCACTTTGTGACATTAGCTTCTTACGCTCAAACATGTCCTTTACGGGCACCTGACTATGGGCAGATGAGCAGGAACTGCTCAAGGCGAGAGACGGAGTGGCGGATGGTTGAGAGTGGGCAGGGAGGACAGCAGTGGTTGGTGTGGCTGATGATGCTGGACCAGGAGGAGGATGGCGGCTTTGAGTTTGTGTGCTGCTTGTACTCATGTGTTGGTCTGGAGTCACCCAAACATTAGGTCTCAACCTGTAGAGGATAAGGGAACCAGGCTACTCTAGACCTCATTCATCATTTCAGGTTTTGACAGATCGGTACTATGCATCCAAGCTACTGTGACAACAGATATGAGTGGCACTGTGCACTTGCAGAAGTTGGATAGAGTAGACGCTGTAGGTCTGACACACACGCTTGCAGACAAGTAACTGCTATTCAATGTATTACAGTCAAAATTGTATTCTTTGTTTAAATGTGCACTACTGACTGTTACACCAGATATGAGTGGTGGCACTGACTGGGCAGGTGGGCACAGTATACGATGTGAGCCTAAGACACACACGCTGGCAGGCAGGCAAATGAAATTAGATTACACAGAAAAAAAGTGTTGTTTTTTTTAAATGTAGAGTGCTGGTACACCACTAGATTGGATTGGTTGAACTTGGCACAGTACTTGTAAGCCTGACACACACACTGGCTAGCGGTCAGGCAAATGAACTTAGATTTGCGGTCAGGCAAATGAACTTAGATTTAACAAAATAAAAGTTTTGGTTTTTTAAAAGTAGACAACTAGTAAACAAGATTGTATTGGTTGCACTGTGCACACACAGTATAAGCTGTGAGCCTGACACACACACTTGCTAGCAGGGGCTAGCAGGGAGACAGGCAAATGAAGTTAGATTAGACAGAAAAAAAAAAAATATATGATGTTATAGCCCTAAAAAGGGCTTTTTGCGGTGCTGTGTTTACAGCAGAGATCTGATGAGTCCTTCAGCACTCCACTGGACACTGAATAAACTTGCCTAGCTATTGATTTCCCTATTCAATCAGCATCACCTACACTCAGCCTCCTCTCAGTAAGACTGCAAGTTAGTTATGATTCCAAAATGGCTGCTGTCCATGAGGTAGAAGGGTCTGGAAGGCAGAGTATGATGCTGATTGGCTGGAATGTGTCTGCTGACTGTGAGGTGCAGGGTCAAAGTTTGCTCAATGATAAAGTATAGGGGGCGGATCGAACATCGCATATGTTCTCAGTTCGCCGCGAACGCGAACATGCTATGTTCGCCGGGAACAGTCCGCCGGCGAACTATTCGCAACATCTCTACTCACGCACCTTTTCTTAGTGCAGCAGACAGACTCACTTTATTCTCTCTTTTCAGACACATTTAAAAACCGAACAATAAACCCACATCCCCCCTCCCCACTTTCTTTAGCCTACCCCCCCTGGTTTTGCTCTGCTGTCGGGTGGGGGTTATCTATCACTAGTCACTGAAAGTTGTTATCTCCCTCTTTTCCTGTTAGAAGCATCCCAGACTGCAATCAAAACTGACTTTACCTGGTGGGGCAGAGCCAGCTCCTAAATGAAGAAGCGAACGTGTGTAGGGTGCGTTCCTCTCCGAAACCCAATAAAGGGCTCATTAACACATACTTGTCCTCCTGACTTGTGCGCTGGGAGGATGTGGGCCACCATATTGGCGCGAACAACACCCAACCCACGCTACTCACCGCTTGATTAAGGAATCAACGACTTCCCAGGCAGCTCTATTCAATATTTAAATCCAGTTCTCCTCTAAAACTTACAATAAGTGATAGTGTGAGACACATCACAGCAATACTACCCCAGACCCACAAGGGGTTAACATAAAAACTCTGCACCCAGAAGTGACCTCCACCCTAACAGTGTGACCCCATACTCTCCTTACTGTAGATGTATATATTGTCCCGTGACTATACGGGGCGGCTCTCTGGTCATTCGGTCATTCTCTGCTATACCCACTGAGGCTAATCCAGGCCACTGAGCGGAGAAGTCCTTTATTTCCACCAGAAGCTCCAGAGATGACCTAACCCATCAGAAGAGCGACACTGACATCTAGTGAACAAAAGCAGGAACTGCTGCCTCATTGCAGTTAACCCTTTCCACTTTACCCATTGAACCACTGGGAATTATCCACTTGTTAAGGCTGGAACTGCTGCAAATAAGACGTCTCCTCGCCTGCAAAAGCCCAGAAATGACTTATATTGTGATGCCTTCCCCGAAACCCAAGACGTGGCTGGAGCCACCCAGGCAGAAAAGCTCCAGCCGCCCCTATATGTGCATGTACCCCCACGCCACTGACCAGCCCAGGGGTCATTGCCACGATCAAGCCCTGTGCAAGTTTATATTGAACCTCCCAACCTGTCCTCATTGGGTCCGAGTGCAGGAATATAATATTGTCAGCCATGGTGCCTACAAAGAAAGTGACTTCTGGGCACATTAATATATTTATCGCATCCAATGTCCAAATATAAATACCGTACTGTGATATATATATATATATTGGCTTCTTCTACACCAGGCGGGACGCGGTGTTAGTCCTAAGGGCCACAAGATATCCCATCACAAGGAAATACAAATGGTCTGTTCTGGCACTGCTGCAAAACTTCATTTCCAGTCATTTGTAAACCTCTGAGTCGCCCTTCTGTTGTGCAAAAGGGGCTTTTATCAATGTTTGTAGGAGATTTCCACGTCATATTACAGTCTGCGTAATGTAGGATGTCTCTTATTATAGCAGGTTATAGGCCCTGTCATGTATTATCATTGACCATGATGCATTGCAGCTCATCACCTGATTTACTAAGCTTAGTTAATTACCTCCATCGATAACCATTAAGGGTGTGATGTACGGCGCCTTGCAAAAGTATTCACCCCCCTTGGCATGTTTCGTGTTTTGTTGCGTCACAACCTGGAAGTAACTCGGATTGTCTCAGGATTTGCATCATTTACAGAACCTGCCGACAACAAGAAACAGGACAAAATAACAGAACAAGTCCCTGTGCATAACTATTCACCCCCTAAAGTCAATACTTTGTAGCGCCACCTTTTGCGGCAATCACAGCTCCAAGTCGCTTTGGATAAGTCTCTATGAGCTCGCCACATCTTACCACTGGGATCTTTGCCCATTCCTCCTTGCTGCTCCAGCTCCTTCAAGTTGGATGGTTTGTGCTTGTGAATCTTTAAGTCTGACCACAGATTTCCTATTGGATCGAGGTCTGGGCTGTGACTCGGCCATTCCAACACATTTACATATTTCCCCCCTTTAGCCGTGTGTTTGGGGTCATTGTCCTGCTGGAAGGTGACCCTCCGTCCTAGCCTCAAATCACGCACAGAGTGGCGCAGGTACAAGAATATCCCTGTATTTAGCACCATCCATCTTTCCCTCAACTCTGACCAGTTTCCCAGTCCCATCCCCACAGCATGATGCTGCCACCGCCATGTTTCACTGTGGGGATGGTGCTCTTTGGGTGATGTGTTGGGTTTGCGCCAGACATAGTGTTTTCTTTGATGGACGAAAAGTTCAGTTTTAGTCTCATCAGACCAGAGCACCTTCTTCCATACATTTTGGGAGTCTCCCACGTGCCATTTTGTTTTTTGCTGAAAGTAATGGCTTTCTTCTGGCCACTCTGCCATAAAGCCCAACTCTATGGAGCGTACGGCTTATTGTCGTCCTATGTACAGATACTCCAGTCTCTGCTGTGGATCTCTGCAGCTCCTCCAGGGTTACCTTAGGTCTCTGTGCTGCCTCTCTGATTAATGCCCACCTTGTCCGGTCGGTGAGTTTTGGTGGACGGCCGTCTCTTGGCAGGTTTGCTGTTGCACCATGTTCTTTCCTTTGGTTATGATAGATTTGATGGTGCTCCTGGGGATCATCAAAGATTTGGATATATTTCATAACCTAACGCTGACTTGTACTTCTCAACAACATTGTCCCTTGAGTTCCTTGGTCTTCATGGCAGTGTTTGGTCAGTGGTGCCTCTTGCTTAGGTGTTGCAGCCTCTGAGGTGTGTATATGTAATGACAGATCATGTGAAACTTAGATTGCACACAGGTGGACATCATTTCACTAATTATGTGACTTCTGAAGGTAATTGGTGGCACCGGAGCTTTTTATGGGCTTCATAACAAATGGGGTGAATACATATGCACATGACAATTATCTGTTTTCTATTTCTAAATAAATAGTGTTATGTATATATTCTTCTTATTTCACTTCACCAACTTAGACTATTGTGTTCTGATCCACCACATGAAATTCAGTTTAACAAAACATTGGATTTAATGCTGTAATATAACAAAATAGGGAACAAGTCAGGGGGTGAATACTTTTGCAAGGCACTTACATGTAACACGTGTGCCACAATCCTGATTGCACCCCTTACTAAAATAAATACTGCAATCTGCATAATGCCCACAGACGTTATTTTAATTATAATTATGTTTTATTTATAAACATTATAAATTATTATGATTTTTGGACCTCCGTGATCCCCTTCTCCTCCTTGTTGGATTAGACTTGTTTTCTGCATCCTGATTTTATATGTATACTAGGAACTTCCCCATCAAAAATGACAAGATTAAAATTGTAAGGCTGGCAATGCTGTTTGCCACACAATGTGAGGCTTTTGCTCCTCTGAGCACCTTCGGCGCTCATTGCGAGGCCCGCGCCTACGGTATAGTAGTATAGTAGTAATGTTATAGAAGTAATGTGATAGTAGTAATGGGATAGTCGTAATGGGATAGTCGTAATGGGATAGTCGTAATGGTATAGTAGTAATGGTATAGTAGTAATGTGATAGTAGTAATGGGATAGTAGCAATGGGATAGTAGTAATAATATAGTAGTAATGGGATAGTAGTAATGGGATCATAATGGGATAGTATTAATGGGATCATAATGGGATAGTAGTAATGGAATAGTAGTAATAATATAGTAGTAATGGGATAGTAGTAATGGGATCATAATGGGATAGTAGTAATGGAATAGTAGTAATAATATAGTAGTAATGGGATAGTAGTAATGGGATCATAATGGGATAGTAGTAATGGAATAGTAGTAATGGAATAGTAGTAATGGGGATAGTAGTAATGGGATAGTAGTAATAGGATAGTCGTAATGGGATAGTCGTAATGGGATAGTAGTAATGGTATAGTAGTAATGTGATAGTAGTAATGGGATAGTAGTAATAATATAGTAGTAATGGGATAGTAGTAATGGAATCATAATGGGATAGTAGTAATGGGATCATAATGGGATAGTAGTAATGTAATAGTAGTAATGGGAGCATAATGGGATAGTAGTAATGGAATAGGAGTAATGGAATAGTAGTAATAGGATAGAACTAATAGGATAGTAGTTATGGGATAGTAGTAATGGGATAGTAGTAATAGGATAGTAGTAATGGGATAGTAGTAATGGTATAGTAGTAATGGGATAGTAGTAATGGGATAGCAGTAATGGGATAGTAGTAATGGGATAGTAGTAATAGGATAGTAGTAGTGGGGTAGTAGTAATGGGATAGTAGTAATGTTATAGAAGTAATGTGATAGTATTAATGGGATAGTAATAATAAGATAGTAGTAATTGGATAGTAGTAATGGGATAGTAGTAATGGGATAGCAGTAATGGGATAGTAGTAATGGCATAGTAGTAATAGGATAGTAGTAGTGGGATAGTAGTAATGGGATAGTAGTAATGTTATAGAAGTAATGTGATAGTAGTAATGGGATAGTCGTAATGGGATAGTAGTAATGGGATAGCAGTAATGGGATAGCAGTAATGGGATAGTAGTAATAGGATAGTAGTAATGGCATAGTAGTAATAGGATAGTAGTAGTGGGATAGTAGTAATGGTATAGTAGTAATGTTATAGAAGTAATGTGATAGTAGCAATGGGATAGTAGTAATAAGATAGTAGTAATGGGATAGTAGTAATGGGATAGTAGTAATAATATAGTAGTAATGGGATAGTAGTAATGGGATAGTAGTAATGGAATAGTAGTAATGGGATAGTAGTAATGGTATAGTAGTAATGTGATAGTAGTAATGGGATAGTAGTAATAAGATAGTAGTAATGGGATAGTAGTAATGGGATAGTCATAATGGGATAGTAGTAATGGGATAGTTATAATGCGATAGCAGTAATGTTATAGAAGTAATGGGATAGTAGTAATGGGATCATAATGGGATAGTAGTAATGGAATAGCAGCAATAGGATAGTAGTAATGGGATAGTAGTAATGGGATAGTAGTAATGAGATAGTAGTAATGGGATCATAATGGGATAGTAGTAATGGAATAGTAGTAATAGGATAGTAGTAATAGAATAGTATTAATAAGATAGTAGTAATGGAATAGTAATAATAGGATAGTAGTAATGGGATAGCAGTAATGGGATAGTAGTAACAGGATAGTAGTAATGGCATAGTAGTAATAGGATATTAGTAGTGGGATAGTAGTAATGGTATAGTAGTAATGTTATAGAAGTAATGTGATAGTAGCAATGGGATAGTAGTAATAAGATAGTAGTAATGGGATAGTAGTAATGGAATAGTAGTAATAATATAGTAGTAATGGGATAGTAGTAATGGGATAGTAGTAATGGAATAGTAGTAATGGGATCGTAGTAATGGTATAGTAGTAATGTGATAGTAGTAATGGGATAGTAGTAATAAGATAGTAGTAATGTGATAGTAGTAATGGGATAGTCATAATGGGATAGTAGTAATGGGATAGTTATAATGGGATAGCAGTAATGTTATAGAAGTAATGGGATAGTAGTAATGGGATCATAATGGGATAGTAGTAATGGAATAGTAGCAATAGGATAGTAGTAATGGGATAGTAGTAATGGGATAGTAGTAATGGGATCATAATGGGATAGTAGTAATGGAATAGTAGTAATAGGATAGTAGTAATAGGATAGTAGTAATGGATTAGTAATAATAGGATAGTAGTAATGGGATAGTAGTAATGGTATAGTAGTTATAGGATAGTAGTAGTGAGATAGTAGTAATGGTATAGTAGTAATGTTATAGAAGTAATGTGATAGTAGTAATGGTATAGTAGTAATGGGATAGTAGTAAAGGGATAGTAGTAATAAGATAGTAGTAATGAGATAGTAGTAATGGGATCAAAATGGGATAGTAGTAATGGAATAGTAGCAATAGGATAGTAGTAATGGGATAGTAGTAATGGGATAGTAGTAATGGGAACATAATGGGATAGTAGTAATGGAATAGTAGTAATAGGATAGTAGTGATAGGATAGTAGTAATGGGATAGTAGTAATGGGATAGTAGTAATGGGATAGTAGTAATGGGATCATAATGGGATAGTAGTAATGGAATAGTAGTAATAGGATAGTAGTAATAGGATAGTAGTAATAGGATAGTAGTAATGGATTAGTAATAATAGGATAGTAGTAATGGGATAGTAGTAATGGGATAGTAGTAATGGGATAGTAGTAATAGGATAGTAGTAATAGGATAGTAGTAATGGATTAGTAATAATAGGATAGTAGTAATGGGATAGTAGTAATGTTATAGTAGTAATGGGATAGTAGTAATGGAATAGTAGTTATGGTATAGTAGTAATAGGATAGTAGTAATAGGATAGTAGTAATGGATTAGTAATAATAGGATAGTAGTAATGGGATAGTAGTAATGTTATAGTAGTAATGGGATAGTAGTAATGGGATAGTTTCCCATTATTTTGATTTGTACAGTTGGGGAACTATAAAACTAAACATTTTAATGCATGTAAGCGCCAGAAAAACAAAATGTCTTTAATAGTAGTAAAGGCCTCCTAGATATCAAGTGATAAAAATAAAGTTCTAGTTCTGGTCATTAAATCCAATATCATTCTAACATTATCTGGAGCGTCTCCAGTTGGAACAAATCCTCCTCTTCATGGATCAACAGCCTTGTGATTCGTCCAATTGAATAGGGCTCCATATAAGCCGATTGAATAGGGCTCCATGTAAGCCAATTGAATAGGGCTATATAAGCCAATTGAATAGGGCTCCATATAAGCCAATTGAATAGGGCTCCATATAAGCCAATTGAATAGGGCTCCATGTAAGCCAATTGAATAGGGCTCTATATAAGCCAATTGAATAGGGCTCCATATAAACCAATTGAATAGGGCTCCATGTAAGCCAATTGAATAGGGCTCTATATAAGCCAATTGAATAGGGCTCCATATAAGCCAATTGAATAGGGCTCCATATAAGCCAATTGAATAGGGCTCCATGTAAGCCAATTGAATAGGGCTCTATATAAGCCAATTGAATAGGGCTCCATATAAGCCAATTGAATAAGGCTCCATGTAAGCCAATTGAATAGGTCTCTATATAAGCCAATTGAATAGGCTCCATATAAGCCAATTGAATAGGGCTCCATGTAAGCCAATTGAATAGGGCTCTATATAAGCCAATTGAATAGGGCTCCATGTAAGCCAATTGAATAGGGCTTCATATAAGCCAATTGAATACGGCTCCATGTAAGCCAATTGAATAGGGCTCTATATAAGCCAATTGAATAGGGCTCCATGTAAGCCAATTGAATAGGGCTTCATATAAGCCAATTGAATACGGCTCCATGTAAGCCAATTGAATAGGGCTCTATAAAAGCCAATTGAATAGGGCTCCATATAAGCCAATTGAATAGGGCTCCATATAAGCCAATTGAATAGGGCTCCATATAAACCAATTGATTAGGGCTTCATATAAGCCAATTGAATAGGACTCCATATAAGCCAATTGAATAGGGCTCTATATAAGCCAATTGAATAGGGCTCTATATAAGCACAGAGCATATTATTTTAGTTCGTGAGACCTGGCTTTTGGATAGAAGATCACCAACTAAACACTTCTGTAAAATAATATTCTCTGTGGTTATATGGAGCCCTATCCAATTGGCCAAATTGCAATTTGCAATAAGGCTGCTTATCCGCTAAAAATGAAGTACCGGTACGTTTAAAAACTAAAAGCTTAGTGAATAATTTAAGGTTAAGATTTGGTAGCAAAATGGGGCGATCATTGTTACTTTGTTATGAACCCCAATCAGGTTTTTGACACGCGTGATATACGGGCGACTTTAAACTCTTCCAAAATTAATTTACCTGGTAACATAAAATGATATAAAATACGGCAGAGAATCCTTTTATTTCCCTGATTTTTGGTTATTTTGGTCTTGGGGCCTTATTCAATTGCAGAAATTTACTACACTTACGGAGCGATTCAATTGAACAAGCCCGCAACTTGGGGGCGTAAGCCAAAACTGTAAACCATGCAATCATAAGTAGCAACATGATCGATAAAGCAAGCCCGTAACCGCCAATACTAAATGAGTCCATCATCATGACGTCAGTAAAACATGGAGGTTACGTGTCAATCAATTAACGTTTAGACGTCCCAGATGCGATCGGACTCGCAATCCAGCAATGTACAAAATAATAAAACGATATATTGATTTAGGTAAAATGGCAGCTTTATCCCAGTTTTTATATTTCTATTTCCAGTTTATTTGAGATAATAAACGAATAAAAAAAATATTATATAAACATAAAACTGGGAGTAGTCTTTGTTTCTTCCTTAAATAACTTTATGGCAATAAAAGCAGATTTGCGGGCTTGAGACTGTTGCGCAGTTAATTCTAACGTCTATCATCGCTTTCCCCGTTATTTACAGGCGGGATTGATTTTGTATTTGTATTTTTAGCGCTACGTACAAATGTTGCGCCCCATTACGAGTCCCACCTGGTACCCGCAGGATTTTCTCCTACATTTGCTGTTTACGGGTGTGAAAAGATTTGCGGGCTTGGGGAATTGTAGCAATTGAAAAGCGATTTGCGATTGTAACATTTACGGGCTTGACAGATCAAAGGCTTAGATGGGTTGTAAGTTACGATTTTGGCAACTGCAGAGATTTCCTGTAACCCGCAGATCGTTTGTAGCGCACTAAAAGACGCCAATTGAATAGCAAATTAGTTTACAGGCTCCATTACGGGCTCCAGTAATTAACAGTTGCACAATTGAATAGATTTGAACAGAGGCCTTGGTCTGTAGATATCATCTGACCATATTTACTATAATAGTGTTTAGTAACCTGATCTTACAAGTGTCTAAATGAGGAGGTAAAGAAACCAGCTGGGACCTCCAATGGACGGGCCTCACCTCGAGCCATTTGAAGAGCTTGAGATCTTTATGGTAATGGAGGACGTTTCAGTGAAGTGGGCACAATGTTATATGTGAAGAGTCATTAGAGAGGGAAACCTCTTCAGTATCCAATCTTATGGGATGGTATAATTCGAAGTAATGGTTTAAGATGCCTTCTTTTTTAGAATAGAGAAGTTAGTAGTGAATGAAAAAAAAAATTTGCATGAAGTTATCAACATTTCTGTTTCTGGCAGTTGAATTTGAGAGTTAATGCCCCCTAAAATCCCAGGCTAAATTAGCATAAAATGTATAATTTGTTTTGGTCAATCAGAGGCAGCTGCAACATTGTAGCACAGTGTGGGGATCATGTCTCTGCAGCAAAGTATCATGGGATTTGTAGTCTGTCACATCCATATAAGAAGGTGCTATGTATTTTCATATGAGTCTCTCTCTGAAGCACATTCAACCTCAAATCTCTGCAGCACATTTCAACTCACTATCACTCTGCAGTTTATCCCACCTCTGTATCTGCAGCACATTCTCACAGACTCTGCAGCTCATTCCACCCCAGTCTCTGAAGCAAAGGATAACATAGAGTTTTCATATAAAATACAATCATACTGCTATGACAAACACTTGCTACAGTGAGGGTTCAGCCTTGGTTACTTCTCGGCACCTTCTACCACTTCTGCTGAAAGTCAATTCTATGTACTACTATACTACTGCTGCAGTTTGTTTTTTTTTCATTTGAATTGCTGATGGTGGAAGGTGCTGATGGTGTTTGGCAGAGCTAATAAACCCCTAGAAGAGCACGATTAGCTGTTAGCTCTCAGCTCTGCAAATGATCTCTCTCTCCTGTTAAAAAACATAGAAATTACTTATAAAATGTAGTAATTGTGCTATACCAAACACTGGCTGCAGTGTGGGCTCAACCTTGGTAACTTCACTGCACCTTCTACCACTTCTGCTGGAAGTCAATTCTATCAGCTTTTTCTCGCTCCATCTACACATTTCCTTGGATACAACACGCGCATAGCACAGCGAGGAGGGAAGGTAAGTAAAAAACAAGTTAAAATCCATACTTAAATGTTGTGTTCCTATAGGCTAGTACAGGTTGCCAACACAGGGGTGTGGAAATCCAGATTTCAGTCTGTGAGGTCATTAACGTTTTCAATCTATTACATATTTTGCTGTTAATTAGTGTTTGGTAGATAAGAAATATTTATAACCAGGGAGACTTCCATGTACCCTTAAAGGATGTACCCTTCAACATCTGGAAGCCTGTTAGACGTTGGGTCAGTGAGAGGTCAGTGACCCCTGCCCATAACTAATCCTAAAGGCGCGAGATCAGCTAAATATATATATATTATATTAATTCTGGAATCCTCTAAATCTAATCATTTTTCTTGACGTGTTCTCCAAAATCACCATGATCTTCTTTGGACATCAAGTTGGTTATATGGCGTTGAGTGGATTGTAGTGAGAATCTCATCGTCTGTCCAAGGAAGATCTCAATCTCTTCTGCTTCTTTTGCCTCTATAAAGACACAAAGTTTTGATACTGGTGATCGGATTTCTCCCTGGATCAATACTCTCTCTCTAATTATCCATGATAACCCTGAATGCCCTTTATAATTAGAAATATATCCAGACCCTTTTAAAGCTGTCACCACCTCCTCTGGTAGAGAATTCCACAGATTAACCACCCTTACTGTGAAGAGGCCTTTTCTTTCTTTAAGGTGGAATCTTTTTACTTCTAACCTCAGGATGTCCTCTTGTCAGTTGGAAACCTCTTGGCACAAAAAGCTCCCCCGACAAATCTTTATACTGACCCTGGATGTATTTATATAAGGTAATCAGATCTCCTCTTAGGGGGCTTTTTCTAGAGAAAATAAGTGTAATTTGGTTAGTCTTTCTTCATAACTTAGCCCCTCCATTCCCCTTATTAGTTTTGTTGCCCTTCTCTGTACCTTTTCCAGCTCTAAAATGTCCTTTTTATGAAGTGGCGCCCCAATTTGTCCTCCATATTCCAAATGAGGGCGTACTAGAGATTTGTATAGTGGCAGCATTATATTTGCTTCCCTGGCTTCTATACCCTTCCTAATACATGCTAATAGTTTATTTGCCTTTGCAGCTGCTGCTTGGCTTTGAGCACTGTTACCTAGGTGGTTGTCCACAAGCTCCCAAATACCTTTCAATATCTGATACCCCTAGATTTGCTCCATTAAGATTATAAATTGCATGGCTATTGTTCCTTTCCAGATGCATAACCTTGCATTTATTTGTATTAAATCTCATGTGCCATTTAGCCGCCCATTTCTCTAATTTATGTAAATCCCTTTGGAGGGAAAGCACATCATTATCTGATTTAATTACCTTGCACAACTTAGTGTCATCAGCAAAAATGGAGACACCACACTCCAATCCTACCTCGAAGTCATTAATAAATATGTTAAAAAGGAGAGGACCTAATACTGAACCCTGAGGAACCCCACTTACCACATTAGTCCAATCGGAGTATGTTCCGTTTACAACAACCCTTTGCTTCCTGTCTTTTAGCCAGCTCTCAATCCATGAGCAGATATTTACTGCAATTCCTGTATCCCTTAGTTTGCCCAATAGTCTTCCATGTGGCACTGTATCAAAAGCCTTTGCAAAATCCAAAAAGACTACATCCACTGAGTTGCCTTGATCCAGGTTCCTACTAACCTCCTCATAGAAACTAATTAGGTTTGTTTGACATGACCTATCCCTCATAAATCCATGTTGACTCCTACTTATAATCATATATATAGGTATCACCTCTGCTTTTCTTCAGTCATCCGGTAGAGACCCTGTAGTGAGTGAATCCTGATAGATTAGATATAATGGTTTGGCTATTACAGAACCCAGTTCTCTCAGTACCCTCCGATGTATTCCATCAGGACCCGGGGCTTTATTAACATTTATTTTTTCCAACCTCTTTTGGATTACTTCCTGTGTTACCCAGTTATTTAGTGATGGTAGTGTAGCCCCATTATGTTGCAGTGTCCCAACCACTGGACCTCCCTTGTGTATACCGAAGAAAAGAACCTATTTAGCTCATCTGCCTTTTCCTGGTCACTAATTATCAGACTGTGTCACATTGTAATGTTCCTATAGCTTCGTTCCTCGCCTTCTTCCCATTAATATATTTATACACATGTTTAGGCTTAGTCTTACTCTCCTTACATATAACTTGCCATTTTCTATGTTAGTCTAATCGCCCTTTCCTTGGTGATTTCCTTGTATTCCCGCAGTCTCTGTCCCCTCTTGTGTGTATAATATAAATGTCTGTTTTTTACTCCGTATCTTGATCTTTAAATCATTGTTACACCACATTGGATGGGATTTACTCCTTTACTTTTATTCCCACTTGGTATATGCCGATGTGTATGTATATCTAGTAAGGATTTGAACGTTGTCCATTTATGGTCAGTATTATTACCCATCATGCCTCTGTCCCAGTCTATACTTTGTATCGCTGCCCTTAGACCGTTACAATCTGCCATTTTTAAAATTGAGAGTTTTTGTTGGCCCCTTACAGTTTTTTTTTTTTTTATTCAATCTCAAATGAGACTGTGTTATGATGTTTCCCAAAGGTTGCCCTATTCCAACATTAGATACCATATCAATATTATTTGTGATGACTAAATCCAAGATGGCGTCATTTCTAGTAGGCTCCTGTATAACCTGGGCCAGATAATGATCCCGGAGTGTACTCCAGAACCTGCTCCCCTTATCTGAACTGCTGGTCTCATTTATCCAGTTTATTTCAGGGTAATTATAATCTCCCGTTAGTAGAACTTGCCCGTGCTTAGCGGCATTTTCTCACTTTCAGTTATTTTGGTTTTTTTAGCCTTCTCCAACTTGATGGACGAAAAGTGATTTTTCAGCCTCAATTGCTATGTAAGTCGATGTTACCGTTGGCGCTTCTTTATGAGGATGGTGAGTGACATCTTGATACATTGAACTTGCAGTTTGAAAATGAAGAGAATCATTTTGCAGCAAATAATGGTAGTCAGTGTCGTCAGTGGCGCAAACGTTCATGAAGTGACCACAAGATGGCAGCCTATAGTTAGTTAAATGGAGTAGTTTAAAGGTACGTATCAAACTAACAATATTAACAGCTGCACGAGGCGCGGGGGTGAAAATCTAAACTCTGTTTAGGAGTATAGGAATCCATTTTGTGTTTGTCACATCACTTCCTCAGAGCAGACTCAGGAGGATGTGTGTTTTGGCTACTAGTCATGAGGGGTAGGAGGGAATGAAAAGTCTTTAAGGTAATTGGATAATAAATAAATTGTCACCACACTCCCTTCCCCCTCACTGGCCCGGAAGCAGGCAACTTGCTTCAGGAAATGCAACCATGCCCCCCCCCCCCCACACTAAAGGTTTCCCCCAAAGCCCAGCAGAGACTTCACAATGTTTTATTTTATATAAATGTATGTTTTTTTTCTGCTGAATTATGAGCTTAGACCCATAGAGCCTCATTCAATTGAGGCATCACGAGATGCGGGCTTCCGTAATGGAGGCCGTATTCAATGTTGCTATTCAATTGGCGTCTGTTCATTGCAAGTTAAAGGCCATCCAAGTCTTTGATCTTTCACGGCCGCAAGAGTTATGATCACTAAAATCGCTCCGATCCCCCCTCACTAACGCCCCCCCGCCAAGGCTGCAAATGGCAAAAGTCGGACCACAAGTTACGGGTTCCAAGGAGGACTCTCGAAGGGCTTAAAGACATGTCCAAGGCACTTTAAATGCAAATAAAAAAATCAATACTGTACTTCAAAATACGGGGAAAGAGATGATAGACATTAGAATGAATTGCACAAGTCTCAAGCCCGCAAATCATCACTATATTAGATTTATTTTTATGTGTCATTTCGGTGTAAAGTCGATCTCAGGAATCAATGGGTTAATACATATCAGGCCACCATATAGACAATCACATTGGCTTCATTTATTTTTATTATTTTAGACTTTGCGGGTTTGCAGGGTTGATCGCGTATCGGACCCTGAATCGCTAGTTGATTGACACGTCACCTCCATGTTTTACTAACGTAATGATGACGGGCTCCTTTTCTGTTGACTGTTTCTAACTCTGGAGTTACGGGCTTGCTTAATTGATCAAGCTCTGAAATGCTACTTACAATTGCATGGTTTACGGTTTTGGGCCGTTACTTGCGGGCTTGTTCAATTGAATAGCACCGTAAGTCGAGCACGCTGCACGCCCACAGCGGGTCTGCAGACATACGGCCTACATCCCGCGAGTTATGGCCTCCGTATTGAATGAGGCTCATAGTTTTCAAAGCAGGAGGAGGAAACATTCTAAAGAATAAGATAATCAGAACACCAAGATGTCCGGTAATAAGGCAAGTCATAAAGAGATTGTCTAATAACTGTATACGGGTGGGAGGAACAACAGAATTTACCACACACATTAAATCATGAAACTAGAAGCCATTAATGACAGGATTAATCCCTAAAATATGTGGATATTTATCAAAAAGGGCTGATAATTGGCAAATGCTAAACTTTAAAAATATAAGAAAAAATCACTTTCTTGGGAGGAGGATCTTAAAAATCCATTAGAGGCAGACTGTAATGATGAAGGGGCTACATGGACTTAACATACATAACATTATACATTATACACGTCCATTTTGTCCGTGCTAGGAAGGACTGGTCAATCATTTTTAGGGGGCTACAAAGGTAGCAGAAATTTGTCTGACAGAGACATCTTTAAAATATCTTCATAGAATGTAGAAAATGATTGGAGATGTTCCACCAGACTGCTTCAGAGGATGTGGTCGGAGGGGCACTTTAAAACACCAGGTCTGTCACCACCCACGTACCCCTAAATTCTCCTGCCTTATCTTAAAGGAGCAATCTGCAGGTTGTGCCTTTATTCATCTCAGCGCCCAGCAATTCAGATCAGGACATCATTCAGGGAGAGGCAGAAATATCAGATGAGCATCACCATTCAATTTAGTGTAGAGACAGACTGACCATTTATTTTTTCACAGACAAATCTTTTTAAACAAAACAATAAGCCACATCTCCCCCTTCCCACTTTTCGTTGGCCTAACTGTCTTTTCATATCCCCCCCCCCCCCATAAGCAAGGTTTAGGGGAGTCCTAAAATCAGTCATAACATCCGATTGTTAGAGTAGTTTGGGATAAAAATTTTAAAATTGGAATCCAAATCTTCTGGACACCAACTAAGAACCAGTGCATGGCCTTCTCAATCACTGCCCCCCACAGAGCCAAGTAGAGATAAGATGGATGATTTTATATTTGCCACTAAAAGATTATATAGAACATCTAAATGGTGGCAGAAATACTTATCTTTCTCGCACCTCATTCACCAGATTAATCACACATAGTTTTTTTAATTTTTTGTCCTTTTATAAAGGTTTTATTTTTACAATTATGTCCTGGTATTGACTTTCTGCCTCGAATTTCATAAACAAAAGGAAAAATAAGTGCCATTTGACAGTTGGCACCGCGTAGTCCGAGAATAACGTTATATCTCTTCTTCTAAAGTGATTTACTGGAGGAAGAATAGCTATCCCACATTTTCCACTTGGTATCAATGTTTCTCTTAATTTTCAATACAATTTTTTAATCTTTTTCTAACATTCTGTCCTTGTTAATTACTCTCTCAACCTCTTGCCAGGATGGTTTACCCTTGGATTTCCATAATTTCAGAATCACCCATTTAGCCGATAGCAAAATATGAGAGAGATTAAGCTCCTACCTTCCAAAGGCATCTGGTTCATATTTAAATGAATTAACATAAATTCTGGTTCTCGCAGGACTTTTTTTTATTTTTTTATAACCAATATCTGAGAGATACATTGTTTCCAGAAAAACTGTATTATCCCACATTGCCACCATACGTGGAAGCGTCTTCCTCTACTGTAACATCCAACATTCCTCAGAATTTGTCTCAAACTTATTTAATAAAACAGGAACTAAATGTTATTTCTGTATCAGCTTAAAGTATAGCTCTCGATAAGAGACACAGTAGGAAGTTTTCTTAATTAAACAAAATGCCCCGAACTATGTTTCAAGAGGCCAAGTTTCCCCAAATCTTTTTCCAAGAGAATCCATCTACGAGTTTTATTTTCTACATCAATCTTTCAAAATACCCGTACATTTAGATATAATATGCGTATCTTTATTTTCTAGTATAAGTTGTTCTAGTAAAGTATATTCTCTGAATTCCTCCAAATTGAAACCTAATTTCCCCAAAATGGTTTTAATGGAAAGGTGCTCCAACCATGTTCTCCCCAATTCTTGCAAATTTTCTACAATTATTTGATATGGGGAAAATGTACTATTCAAGTAAAGATCTTCTATCTTTTTATTCCAGCTAATTTCCAGTTTCTCGTTCGACAATCTGGGTTATGGTATAGGAGAATATCGATGGGAAACAAAAGGGATAATTCTGCAAACTAACTATATCTTCTCATAAAAAAAATGTCAAACCCAACTATATCCCATATGGCATATCCACAGAATCCATGTAGTTTCATATTTAAACTTGGCAACCACAGAAGAATGTTTAAAGGAGGGTTTCTACATAGTTCTTTCTCTAACATCAGCCAGTTTAATTTGAATAATATTCCATCTCAAAATATGACTGAGATTATGGAACCATATCATTCAAATACCAATGGAGAGGCTAGTCCCCCTTTCTCCAATTTTCTTTTGAGAATACTCAAACCTATTCTTGATTTTTTTTATCTTTATTTAGGAAATTATTCAACAACCTGTGAAATTTATATATCATAACTCTAGACACACTTCGGGGGAATACATCTCAAGATGCAAGATATTTGGGGAATAATCGTCATTTTTACTAGGGCAATTCCACAAGACCAAGATATATGAATAATTTTCCAGTCCAATAATAATCTTCTTAGATTTTCATATAATAGCTCTAAATTATATTTTAATATATTTTTTAATACTATCAGAAAATGTTTTTCCCAAATGCTGTATTTGATTATTATTCCAATTACCTTTATATATAGATCTTATATCCTCTATTTGTGATGTTTGTATCCCAATATCGACATTGATATATGTAGTAGATTTTCCTATTTTACAATTAGCAATGTGTTCAAAAAGGTATTTTAGAGATTCCTTTGAGCTATTCAACACAAGAACAATGTAGTCTGAAAACATCATTCATTTCTGTTGAGAGTTGCCCACTTTAAACCCCCCTTGATCCCTTCTTCAGTTCTTATTATTTCCGCTAGAGGTTCCACAGTGAGAATAAATATCAAAGGGAATAGTGGGCAGCCTTGCCTCGTTCCATTTGTAATATTAAATCTTTTTCTCATACCCTTAGTTCATAGCTCTGGAAACCCTATACAGGGCCATAATAGCTTTTGTTCTAAATTCCTTGTCAGTTGTTCACAAAACCCACCTGATCTAGATTGATTAGTCTAGGTCAGTGGTGGCGAACCTATGGCACGCGTGCCACAGGTGGCACGCCGTGCCCCTTCTGTGGGCACGCGGCCATAGGTCGCCGGCAGCATGCTGGGTCTGCTCATCGTGCGCGAGCACGGCGCCTGAGCGCTCTCCCGTCACTTAAAAAAGGAAGGGCTGTGCTAGCGTGCGCGCGCGCGCGCGGCACAGGCGAACAGACTCTCCTCGAGATCCGCAGGGAGAGAGGCAAGGGGAAGGTAAGAGTTATGGGGCAGGGGAGAGACAAGCGGTAGGGGAGAGACAAGGGAGAGGGGGAGAGAGAAGAGGGTTGAGACAAGGGGGAGGGAGAAGGGGAGAGACAAGAGTGGAGGGAGAGACAATGGTGTAGGGAGCCAATGGGGAGTTGGACAGATAAGGGAAAAGGGGAGAGACAATGGAGAAGGGGGAGACAAGGGGAAGTGGAGAGACAAGAGGGGAAAGAGAAGGGTGGGGGAGACAAGGAAGAAGGGGAGAGAGAAGGGGGAAGACAGTGGAGAATGGGAAAGAGAAGTGTGGGAGAGAGATAGAAGGGTGTGGGAGACAAGGGAGAATGGGAGAGACAAGGTTGGGTGAAACAAGGGGGTAGAGAGAGCAGGGTGGGAGAGACCAGGGGGAGAGACAAGGGTAATGGGAGACACAAGGGGAAGGGGAGAGACAAGGGGGGAGACAATGGGGAGGGGAGAGACAAGGGGGAGAGATAGTGAATGGTGGGAGAGACAATAGTGAAGTACAAGGAGAGACAAGGGTGGGAGTAGAGACAAGAGTGAAGGAGATACAAGGGTGGGGGAGAGATAAGCAGAGAAAGAGGGAGGGAGGGAGGAAGAAAGGAGAGCAGAGAGAAGGGAGTATGGAGAGAAAGAAAATAGGGAGAGGCAGAAGGGAAAGGAAGAAGTAAGAGAGTGAGATGGGAGAGAAGGTAGAGGCACATGAGAGGAAGGGAGAGGAGAGAGAAAGGAAGAGGGAGATGCAAAAGGGAGAGGTAGAGAAGGGAGAGTGAGAGAAGGGAGGAGTGAGAGAGAGGGGAGAGGCAAAAGGGAGAGGTAGAGAAGGGAGAGTGAGAGAAGGGAGGAGTGAGAGAGAGGGGAGAGGCAAAAGGGAGAGGTAGAGAATGGAAATAAAGGAGGAGGGAGAGACACAGGGAAGGAAAGAGACAAGGGGGGGTAGAGGCAAGGGAGAAAACAGAGACAATTGTGAGCGGTACAAGAGAGGAGAAATAAGGGTGGGAGAGAGAGAAGGATGGAGGGAAGAGACAAGGGAGAAGGGGAGATACAGGGGTGGTGGGAGACAAGGAGGAAGGGGAGAGACAAGGGGAGGGGAGAGAGAAGGGTGTATGATCCAAGGGGGGGGGAGACAAGGGAGAAAGGAAGAGACAAGGCTGGAGGGAGAGACAAGGGGGAGGGGAGAGGCGAGATAGGAGGGTGGGGGGAGAGGGAAAAATGGGGGAAGAGACAAGGGGGAAGGGGAGATACAAGGGTGGGGGAGAGACAAGGGGGAAGGGGAGACATAAGGGGCAGGGGAGAGACAAGGGAGAATGGGAGAGAGAGAAGGGTGTAAGAGACAAGGGGGAGTGAGAAAGTGAGAGACAAGAGTGGAGGGAGAGACAATGATGTGGGGAGACAAGAGGGAGTGGTAGTCAAGAGAGAAGGGGAGAGACAAGGGAGAAGGGGGCGACAAGGGGAAGCGGGCATATGCATTAAGGGAGCAATGTATAAAATTGCTATTTTTGGATTGAAAGAGTGAGGTGCATTGTATTCTCATTTGCATGGCCCTGCCTTTTAGACATGTGAATGGGCTTATTAATGTAATATTAATTTCCTCTCTCTAAAAATGTATATATATATATATACATACAGTGGGGGGTGGGAAGTATTTGATCCCCTTCGGATTTTTTTTGTCCATGACAAAGAAATGATCAGTCTATAATTTTATCAAAAATGACGGGAATACAATTGTAAGGCTGGCAATGCTGTTTGCCACATAATGTGAGGCTTTTGCTCCTCTGAGCACCATTTGCGTGGCGCGCACTAACTGCCATTTGTTTTATTTTCAACGTTCTGCGTTCCTGTCGTTCGTCTAAGACTCAGTATTCAGGTTTAATTGCCGTGTTGGCACTTAGAGGAAAAAAAAGTTGGCATGTATTGCGGTTTGGGCACTCGGGCTCAAAAAGGTTCACAATCACTGGTCTAGGTACAACATTTTTCAATCTGGTGGTAAGGATATTTGCATATATTTTTATGTCCCAATTTAATAGGGAAGTGGGTCTATAGTTAGTATGTTGTTCTGGGTTTTTATCTTGTTTTAAAATACTGATTATACGAGCCACTGACATTTCTGTTGGAATTACCCCTGAATTCCTAAAATGCATTAAACATTTTACACAATTGAGGGATTAGTTCAAAACTGAATATCCTATAATATAATACCAGGGGATTTATTGAATTTCATATTTAAAATAACATCACTTCTTTATTTGTTATATTTTTATTAAATTCAGTCAGTTCCTCTTGGTTTATTTTCGAAAAATTGATTTTCAATAAAAAATTATCAATGTCTATTTTACTTGGTCTCGGAAATCCAGTTTCTGTCTCAAAATTATATAGCCATTAATAATAGCATTCAAACATAGGTGATATACTCTCCTGTTGTCCTTATCCCTTAAACTCATCCTTTGTGATAATCTTTGCTTCTTAATCTTATTCATCAATAGTTTGTTAGGTTTGTTCCCCAAAGCATATTGTTCCTGTTTAAATTTTAATATTGAATTATCCATCTGAATTTGAAGAATCTTTTTAATCTGTCTATTTAATTACATTTATTTGAAGACCTACTTTCTTATCTGGTGAAATTGTATTACTATTTGGTAATTTATTTAATTCCAACTATATTTCTCTCAATGGTTTGTCTCTAATTTTTTTCTCAGCCACCTTACTGGAGATAAATATCCTTGTTAGACCATGTTATGTCCAATCTTTATTGATTTTACTAGATTTAAAGTTTGAGCGTTAGTTAAAAAGTGGTCTAATCTAGTATATAAAATTATGTCTCATAGAATAAAATGTATATTCTCTTGTTTCTGGATTCATAGTTCTCCAAATATCAAATAATTCATTCTTAAACATCTCCTTTGAGAATTGATTTGCTACTCTCCTTGAAGCTTCATTTGAATTTAGGGAGAAAGATGAAGACCTATCCATGCTATAGCTTGGAATCATGTTGAAACCTCTGCATATTATTAGATGTCCCTTCTTAATTTTATGAATCTGTTGGAGTGTTCTCTTTAAAAATGTAATTTGATTCTAGTTGGGTGTATATAAATTTACTAGTGTATATAGTTCATTATGAATTCTACCCAAGCATACAATGAACCTTCCATCCTCATCTAGGAATTAAGGTTCCTCTGTGATTACCAAATTCTTATTAAAAATAATTGTCACCCCTCTAGATTTAGTGATATGCGGCACGAATACAGTCTGTGTAAGTCCCATCTAACAATTGAGAGTTATCCTTTTTCCTCCAATGAGATTCCTATAAGCATACAATGTCAGCTTTTTCATTAAATAACTTTTCAAAGTTATCCTCATATTGAACTGGGTATTTATGAGAGATGATCTTAACTACCATTTGGCTGATTTTTGAATGTTGTTACATACTTCCCTTCAATAAAAGAATACCCATACACCCCTACACATTAATACTCTCATACTACAGTAGATAGCAAGAAAACAACAACAAAAAAACAAAGAAAAGAAAATAAAACAAAAAAAAAGTTTTTGGAAATGAGGGCAAATAAATTCAGATTGTTATATTTGGATTTATTTGGAGAGGGAGGAGGTCGTGTTCAAGGAATACATTTAACGATTTCCCACCCACCTCCTTACCGATCCAAATAAAGTTCCTCTCTCTTCCCTTGGTCATCCAAAACAACCAACCTCGATTCAATAAAGGAATCAGAGAGGAAGCAAGGGAGGAGGACAATCCCATATAAACAGCTAATTATAGAATTAACTCGCATCACCCTGTACAACATTTCCTTAAGTTTATATATATATCAAATATCTTTATAACATCTACTTTATGTGACTTTGTGAATCCAGAGTACCTACATTTCAACTTAAGGTATAAATTCCTAATGTCTTCCTTATGTTCCTATTTCCCTAAGTTACCTCGTCCCTTAATGGGATTCCCCTAAAGTTTTACACAAAAAATTCCTTCCTAACGTCCCTATAACACTGTGCGTCTATCAGCCTTATTAAATTGCAATTCGGCAAATTCTAAAGGGCTCTATATAAGCACAGAGTACATATTTTTACATAAGTTTCTAGTTTGTGAGACCTGGCTTTTGGAAAGAAGATCACGGACTAAAAACTTCTGTAAAATAATATGCTCTGTGCTTATAAAGAGCCTTTTACAATTTGCTGACTTGCAATTTAATAAGGCTGTATATATTTAGTGAATCAACCTTTCATTCAATACCTCCCCAATTATAATTGTGGTTACCCCTCAATCTCCATAATTAAATTCCCAGCATTCATTGAATGGTTTACCTCCTTGTCTCTTTAATGAAAACGTAGAGGTTCTATTTTCTTCACGATTTTCTCAAGAATAGGGAAGCCCCTTGACTAATATTTAACCCTTTCTTTCACATCAATGTTTTCTTTAAAAGGATCTTATAACTTCTTGCCTCGCCTTAGCTTACTTTGTCACCAATTGCCACTCTGATGTATTTAGTAACAAACTTGGTCGCTCCATTTTCTTAAACATTTTCTCGTATTTTATATTCCATTTTTCCAATAGACTCTCTCCTTCCTTTACCAAAGTAACTGGGGTCCATTGTGAATCCCTATATATCATTAATCGAAGGGGGAAACCCCATTTATATTTGATCTTATCTCTTCTTAAAGCTAGCATTAGATCCATATATTCTTTCCTTTTAAGCAATGTATGTACTGAGATATCAGAGAAAATCTTAATCTCGTTGTATGGAGGATCTAAGTTCTTTTTCTGAAAAATATTTCTCATTATATCTTCTTTATAGGGGAGAGAGTGTATTTTTCGTCTCTTGGTAGAGGAATTTTAAAAACGGTCTCTAGTTTGGGGTCTAAATGTGTTTCTGATGTTTCCAAAGAGGTCAGCAATTTTATACCAAACTCTCTCAATTGTGAGTCTTTAAACCTTTTCCGAAATACCCCTAATCCTCAGATTGTTTCTCCTTGTGCTATCCTCTACGTTATTAAGTCTTAATTTGAAATTATTCAGATTCTCTTCTAAATAGGAGGTATAAGACAGTAGGGATAAGTGATCCGGGATTAGTTTATCCACCTTTATCGGATTCTTCCAATTGTAAATGTAGGTTTGTTATTTCTCTACTATTCTCCAGTATCGGTTTAAATTCCCTAGTTAATGAGAAATGTACATCTTCAAATAACATTTTATTTTAGACATAATAAGTTGTTCCTCTTTTTCTTGTATGTTTTTAGTTGAGGAATCAGAATTTTGCATTGTTCGCCGCCTTTGATCTAATATTGGTGGTTCTATTTGGGTATTTTGTTCTTGGTTTCCTTTACTTTTATGGGAGAAAAAAAAAAAGGTAGATGGAGATTTGATGATTTTTTTATCTTTAAGACATACATTTATCATTTTTCCCCTTATTATTCCTTATTCTCTAACTTACTTCGATCTCATTACTACAATTCCCCTCTCTTTTCTAATCACTGCATCACTTAAGTACCTTATCCCACACACAATGAGAAAAAAATATATATATTATAAATGTCAATGGTTATGCATAAAGAGTGTTAGATCCTCAAATACTGAGAGTTCTTATTTCAATTTTCTCTAATCTTCTATAAGTCCTTTATTGGGACCAAATTATTTCTTAGTCACCAAAGTCCATTCTATTCCAGTCTTTCCATTATATGATAGTTCAAATCATTAATGTAGTTGTCCTTATCCCAGGTTCTCTTAATTCAAAGTTTATACATAGGGATTTTTATTTTCCAATTTAAGATTTCCTTCAGGGTTACACCCAGCTGTAGTATAATATATATAGGAGTGTCTTTAATAAGTCACACAAATTTCTCAGACCCTTTAAAGGCAATAAGGCTGGGTTTACTCCCATATCCATCCATTGCAAAGAAACGGTTTGTTCCCCAAAAAATCCTTGCAAAAGTATTCACCCCCTGACTTGTTCCCTATTTTGTTACATTACAGCCTTAAGTTCAATGTTTTGTTAATCTGAATTTCATGTGGTGGATCAGAACACAATAGTCTAAATTAGTGAAGTGAAATAAGAAAATATATACATAACATGTTTTTTTTAAAATAGAAAACAGGAAATTGGCATGTGCGTATGTATTCACCCCCTTTGTTATGAAGCCCATAAAAAGCTCTGGTGCAACCAATTACCTTCAGAAGTCACATAATTAGTGAAATGATGTCCACCTGTGTGCAATCTAAGTGTCACATGATCTGTCATTACATATACACACCTTTTTTGAAAGGCCCCAGAGGCTGCAACACCTAAGCAAGAGGCACCACTAACCAAACACTGCCATGAAGACCCAGGAACTCTCCAAACAAGTAAGGGACAATGTTGTTGAGAAGTACAAGTCAGGGTTAGGTTACAAAAAAATATCCAAATCTTTGATGATCCCCAGGAGCACCATCAAATCTATCATAACCAAATGGAAAGAACATGGCGCAACAGCAAACCTGCCAAGAGACGGCCGCCCACCAAAACTCACGGACCGGGCAAGGAGGGCATTAATCAGAGAGGCAGCACAGAGACCTAAGGTAACCCTGGAGGAGGTGCAGAGATCCACAGCAGAGACTGGAGTATCTGTACATAGGGCGACAATAAGCCGTACGCTCCATAGAGTTGGGCTTTATGGCAGAGTGGCCAGAAGAAAGCCATTACTTTCAGCAAAAAACAAAATGGCACGTGGGAGACTCCCAAAATGTATGGAGGAAGGTGCTGGGGTCTGAGGAGACTAAAACTGAACTTTTCGTCCATCAAAGAAAATACTATGTCTGGCGCAAACCCAACACATCACCCAAAGAGCACCGTCCCCACAGTGACACATGGCGGTGGCAGCATCATGCTGTGGGGGTGGGACTGGGAAACTGGTCAGAGTTGAGGGAAAGATGGATGGTGCTAAATACAGGGATATTCTTGTACCTGCACCACTCTGTGCGTGATTTGAGACTAGGACGGAGAGTCACCTTCCAGCAGGAAAATGACCCCAAACACACGGCTAAAACAACACCAGTGGTAAGATGTGGCGAGCTCAGAGACTTATCCAAAGCGACTTGGAGCTGTGATTGCCGCAAAAGGTGGCGCTACAAAGTATTGCCTTTAGGGGGTGAATAGTTATGCACATTGACCTTTTCTGTGATTTTGTCCTATTTGTTGTTTGCTTCACAATAAAAACATCTTCTAAAAAGGCATGGGCAAGTTCTATAAATTAAATGATGCAAATCCTCAAACACTCCATGTTAATTCCAGGTTCTGAGGGAACAAAACATGACAAATGCCAAGGTGGGTGCTCAATCTGATAGGAGTCACAGAGGTGCTCACACACACAAATAAGTTAAATAGTCTTAGGGACAGATCGGTAACTGAACGATGCTTCCTCAACAACCCTGGGGGGAAAGGTAACATTTCCACCTTCTACAAAATACTCTCTGACACCAATACTCCCGCCATACTCCCCTACCAAATAGCTTGGGAAGCAGACTTACAGGTTACGTTAGAAGACAAGGAATGGGGTAAGATACTAAAACAAGCAAACAATGTCTCTCTCAACATAACACTTAAGGAGAACGCTTATAAAACAATAATGAGGTGGTACCTCACTCCGACTAGTCCCGCATACCCCGCCAGGTGCCCTAGAGGTTGCCCCAATGGAGGCACCATGCTACACATGCTCTGGGAATGCCCCAAAATTCGCCAAACATGGGATTTTACCGATGACACTTTAGAAAAACTATGGGGGACACGTCTAGCGTAGAACCCAAGCGAAGCCCTACTGGGTCTTCCGATCAGGGGTCTTTCAAAAAATGAGCAGTTCTTGACCAGTCAAGTGTTTCTAGCAGCCAGATGTGTCATCGCGAAACACTGGAAAGCCACTTCTCCATCGTACACGGAGGTGAGGCAAAAAATAGGATACATACAAAACATGAGCTCACTAGCGGCCAAAGTGGACGGGAAATATGGACGCTGGGCGACATCTGGACCCTGCGGGATCCTCTCGGAGGTTAGTTCTATTTCTAAAACTCTCACTCATCTATTAGTAAAGGCACAAATTCTGTACAAAACGACACAACTGGCCGCTAGGGTAGAACCCGTCTAGGTCCTCAGGTACTGTTTCTAGGCTGGTCCAAGTTTGAATGTTACGTATGTTATGATTTGAAAATGTAAGCAAACTCTAAAACTAACTACTCGACTGTTCGCAATTTGTATTACTTCAAAGGTTATATGTTTATTTATGTTATTTTTTTTTTAATCTATAAACAAAATAAAAAGGGAAAAAAAAATGCCAAGGGGGTGAATACTTTTGCAAGGCACTGTATATATAGATTTGGTGATAGAGAAGTCACGTTATGTTTGCAGCAGAGCTCATGCAGCAGACATCCTCTTTCCTTAATGTTAGCGCCGCCCTGGCATGTGTATTTATCGGATTTTTGGGTCGCCACGCGGCTCAGAGTGGGCATAGGCGGAGGTCGCTCAATCTGTGTCCCGCTTACAAGTCGACTCCAAATGAATTTAACCCAGGACATCAGTGGCCCCTCCCCTTCTCTAGGAGCTGGCTTAAATTGGGGTTATACAGGTGCAGCTGATTTGCAGAGAGCTTAACTCTTTCAGTCCTCACATAGACTGCCATGTAGGAATCCAGGTCACTTCTGATATCAAATCAAAGTAACCCGATTACACCAGAATATCTGTTAGAAAACATTTAAATGACCCAAAAATGCAGTTTGTTGCAATTAGAATTTTTTTTCCCACTAACTCATCTCCTTCCAAATCATTTTCCTGTGTGTTGAGCTTGCAATCGGATTTACTTGTGGAAAGTAAAGTGTTTGTTTTGCTGTGTGCCTGGGTTCGGTGCAGGGGCGTAGTCACAATCACATTTAGACGGGAAGGAGCGAAAAGGGGGAAAGTGCACTGCAAGAGGGGAGAAAAAATAGTTTAAAGCTTTATACAAATTTAACTTTTTTCTTCTTTTAACTAAATTTTGTAATTGCCACAGACTAGCCCAGAGAGGCTGAGGGAGATTAATGCGTGGCTAAAGATGTGGTGCACTAAGGAGGGGTTTGGGTTTTTAGAGCACTGGGCTAACTTCTCACTTCGGTACAATCTCTATAGCAGGAATGGATTGCGCCTTAATGACGAGGCAGCTTTTGTGCTAGGGGATAGGATGGTAGAATGGCTTGGTGAGTTTAACTAGTAGGTGGGGGGGGGGGGGGGGGGCCTGGGCGATAAGGAAGAATTAACAAGTCATGGGGGAAGGGTAGTATAGTCAATAGAGAGGTATTACCAAGTAACTCAAGTACAGTGGCAGGTACTTCAGAACTACAGACCCATAACATAAGATGTATGCTTACTAAAGCCAGAAGCTTGCCAGGAAAAATGGGAGAGTTAGAATTATTAGCAATTAACAGGCATTACCAAAACATGGTGGGATGAATCTCATGACTGGATGATTAAAACCTATTTAGGAAAAGATAGGGACAATGATAGAAGAGGAGGAGGGATTTGTCCATGTTAAGCCTGAATTTAATCCTATAGTGAAAGAAAATATTTATGGTGGATCTAGAGATAGTTGTGAGCAGCTCATTCTAACAGAATATTAGTAGGAGTATGCTATAAACCCGGAAATATAACCGAAAGTGAGGAAATGCAATTATTGTTACAGATTGGAAATGCAGCTAAGCACGGGCAAGATCTAATGATGGGAGATTATAATTACCCTAATATAAACTGGATAAATGAGACCAGCAGTTCAGTGAAGGGAGCAGGTTCTTGGAGCCAACAAACTCTCAATTAAAAAAAAAGGGCTGATGTTAACAATCTAAGGGCAGCAAAACATCGTATAGACTGCGACAAAGTAGTGATGGGTAATAAAACAGTCCAGAAATGGACAACACTCAAATCATTACCTCAAAAAAAAAAAACACAAAACAAAAAAACACACCTCATCTAGTGCAGATTCCTAAAAAGTGTGATCAGCTTCATCATGAGTTACCTACTGAACTAAAAAAATATAAAAAATTAAAGCTAAAAGACAAAACAAAAATGATGAACCAAAAATACATAACACAAGAAGGCACTCAGATTGGGAACGAACTAACCCAGGTGGACATGAAAACCTACTCCGAGCAGCCACTTTCTACTTATTTGAGCCGTTTGTAAGAAATAAATACTCTAATATATTAGTCTGGTCTCACTCCATAGTGATCCAGCCCTGAAATACCAGGCAATTGAACCCTGAACAGGAGAAATATCAAACCCCAGACTTACATTTTTTGGTCCTCGTCACTGGTGTGTAGCAGTCTAGACGCACACAAGCGTTTGTAAGTGGGTGGGGTAAGTCTTAATAAACAAGGACAATATATGTTTATTTCAGTTAAGTTCAGTAACTAGTACTTCCTGGCGCCTACAGAATGAAGACTTTAGTGTAATACATAAGAGGCCTCCGTTTATGTCATCAGTTCTGCTCCACATCACCTTATTCTTTGGGTTCTTCATTTTTCTCCTTTTTTGGGATTAAAAAAAACCCTCTAGATTTTTTTTGTTTTTCCTTACAGTGCAGCGAGTATATAAGCATTTGGAGGGAACTTGTAATGTCCCATAAACCTAATAAATCTTGTGGTGCAGCCAACAGCGGAAAGAGTCAAAGTAAATAAAAAGTCCGAGTGCTGTAAAACCATAAAAACAACAACAGAAGTGAAAACTAAATTAATACATTTTTTACCCAGTTTCTACACGATGGCACAGAGTCTGTGAGTCCCCTTAGTTGGTTCTCAGTCAGTTTTGTGGACCAGCGTCCGTGTGATCTGTGGGAGACTAAGGATCTACAAGACCGGATCACTATATATAGAGACATATATACACAAAACAATTAAAAAATGATTTTATTTCAATATCAACAGCACATACTTTGTGTGACAGCCCCTCCCACCGCAACAGAGCGGGGGTCTCAGTGTCTAGATGGCAGCCTCCTGGGCATGTGACCTTATATACAATCTCCCAGCATGGATTCTAGTTTAGTCCGCAATCACACCGGTACTGTCCAGATATTCCAGCCAGTCTGTCAAGGAGGGGGTCTCTACTGGGGGCTTAAAAAGAGAGAGAAGTGTTAGCTTGTGCGCATCCAGCCCAGGGGATCCAACCTACATTACATCCAAGCCCAGGGGGGATCCAACCTACCTTACATCCAAGCCCAGGGGGGATCCAATCTACCTTACATCCAAGCCCAGGGGGATCCAATCTACCTTACATCCAAGCCCAGGGGGATCCAATCTACCTTACATCCAAGCCCAGGGGGATCCAATCTACCTTACATCCAAGCCCAGGGGGATCCAATCTACCTTACATCCAAGCCCA
Source organism: Discoglossus pictus (assembly GCA_027410445.1). NCBI lineage: Eukaryota > Metazoa > Chordata > Amphibia > Anura > Alytidae > Discoglossus > Discoglossus pictus. The sequence goes on along the minus strand of JAPZIH010000881.1, from coordinate 42,093 downwards.
GGGGGATCCAATCTACCTTACATCCAAGCCCAGGGGGATCCAATCTACCTTACATCCAAGCCCAGGGTGACCCAACCTACCTTACATCCAAGCCCAGGGTGATCCAATCTACCTTACATCCAAGCCCAGGGGGATCCAATCTACCTTATATCCAAGCCCAGGGGGATCCAATCTACCTTATATCCAAGCCCAGGGGGGATCCAATCTACCTTACATCCAGCCCAGGTAACCCTACCTTGCAGGTGCCTGGATCTATTCCTGGACGGACTCCTTTCATGGACACCAGCTGCACAGCTCCACTGTGTGGGTATCCTGGCGTGACGTGCAGGGTGAACTGAGCGCTGCCCTTCAGGAACCGCAGGAGTCGCTCATCAGGGAGCCAGTCTGCAGCAAATCTAATCATGGAGGACAATAAGGTGGAAGTGGAGGGTCAGGCTAAATGTGGAGGAGAAGAGAAAGCCCAGCGTGCGCCTGCCCTGGGGCGAGCGAGAAGAGACAACGCAAGAGCGCAAGTAATGATCACAGGTTTTTTGCAAGCAGCGTTTGATGTAATCCCACAATGCATCAGGTGCGCAATCTGGGAGCACGAAAAACAAGAACCAGACTTAGAGGGGATAAAGTGTTATATCAGACTAAAGATAAAGTAATGGGGGATAATTATATCTACAGAGAAGACGCCTGCTTATCCTGGGACATTGGGAGCCCATTGAGGGTAAACTTATAGGAGATAGTGACAGTAATGGTCTAGATGAGGCCGGTCCTGAGATCTTCTCTACGGCCCACGTTTCAGGTCAGTGGAGTGCAAATTATTGGAAACACTTTTGAATAGAAAACAAATAGTTCACTACCTAAAATCTTAATTCGGTGTCCAGGGAGCCTTTGTGCACCATATTTGCTCCTGTTCAGGGGCCCCCCGCTTCTGGCTGCATTTATCCTCATTTGTTCTGGGGGTCCAGGGACCTCCTCATTATCTGACCCAAGCATAGTCCAGGAAGCCGTGTCGCACTGACCCGTGTGCGGTTACCTCCCAGTGGGCTCTAGCTAATACAGGAATCTTACACGCAGCTTCCTAACCGGATTTTACATTTATTTTACAGTTTGTTTTTATACTTTTACACATTTTTCGCCTAATGAAAAAAAAACCTTACATACCTGTAGGAACACAGAGCATGCGCTGCTGGGGGCAGACATTGCAGGGACTATTTGGAAAGTTTCAGCAGCTTTTAAGCATTTGGACACACTTATTTTAATACTAAATACACAGGGACACTTCCATATTCCTTTAGGGTCATTATGTCTTCAAGCTTAGAGGCGAATGTCTAACAATACGATGTACAGAAGGGTTTTATATTAAAAATGGGACAGCGTCCAATGGAAATAGGGACAAACCGTAAAGACACTCAAGCGGACCAGAATACGCGCCAGGCGACATACTGCAATGCGTTAGAGCGCAAGCTTGGTCGGTGCTTTGAGGAGAGCTCCATGTACGTTTGAGTTTAAGATCAAGGACAGGGCTCTCCATGTCGCAAGTTGCTCAAGCTTCCTGTTGGACTTGTCCTTAACCCCTAGAAGGCACATTACAAAAGAAGCATAATAATAATCCTGAGGATCCGTTGGACCAAGCATCTTAGACTAGATGGAGTTGTGGTTCTGGTTTGTCCGCACACAAACACATACACACCGGGCTCAGCCGCGCACCCACCTCTCCTGCAGCGCTCCCAGCTCCATTAGAAGTCTGGCCTGGCCCCGGTACCAGTCCTGAAGCTGCAGAATAACTCGCACATCAGATATGGCTCCATCCTGCAGCTCCCGGGGTATGGCCGGCACAGAGCCGTCACCCTGCAAATACATACATGTCACGTATGTGAGAAGAGGGGACGTACAATAGAGTCTCACATATATGTAACAAACTCCAACCAGCGTTATCTGAAATCAGCCTCGTGTCCCTCACCCAAGACTCCCTCCCTCCAAGTCGCCTCTAAAATCGTATGCCGGTTCTGTCCCATGTGGTCTCAGCCCATCCACCAGAGAGCAGCCACCACGTCCCTCCACCAGAGCGCAGCCACCACGTCCCTCCACCAGAGCGCAGCCCCCATGACCAGAGCGCAGCCACCTCGTCCCTCCACCAGAGCGCAGCCCCCATGACCAGAGCGCAGCCACCTCGTCCCTCCACCAGAGCGCAGCCCCCATGACCAGAGCGCAGCCACCACGACCCTCCACCAGAGCGCAGCCCCCATGACCAGAGCGCAGCCACCTCGTCCCTCCACCAGAGCGCAGCCCCCATGACCAGAGCGCAGCCACCACGACCCTCCACCAGAGCGCAGCCCCCATGACCAGAGCGCAGCCACCACGTCCCTCCACCAGAGCACAGCCCCCATGACCAGAGCGCAGCCACCATGTCCCTCCACCAGTGCACAGCCCCCATGACCAGAGCGCAGCCACCTCGTCCCTCCACCAGAGCGCAGCCCCCATGACCAGAGCGCAGCCACCACGTCCCTCCACCAGAGCGCAGCCCCCATGACCAGAGCGCAGCCACCACGACCCTCCACCAGAGCGCAGCCCCCATGACCAGAGCGCAGCCACCTCGTCCCTCCACCAGAGCGCAGCCCCCCATGACCAGAGCGCAGCCACCACGACCCTCCACCAGAGCGCAGCCCCTATGACCAGAGCGCAGCCACCACGTCCCTCCACCAGAGCACAGCCCCCATGACCAGAGCGCAGCCACCATGTCCCTCCACCAGTGCACAGCCACCATGACCAGAGCACAGCCACCACGTCCCTCCACCCAGTCTCAGCTCCATGACCTTCACCTTTATCTGTAGATCACCCTGAGGTGTCCACTTCAGGGTCACACGCAGTGGAGCAATCTCTTCCTTGTCACCCACATGCAAGTCCAATACCAGCTGATTATCCCCAACAGACTCCAATGAAAATGCCTGCAAGGTCTGGAGGAGAGTTTGGAGCTCAGAGTCTCTGGGAGAGAAGAAAAAAAGAGAGAGTGTGAATGGATGTGGAGACAGGACGTGCGATACAAAGTGCGCAGGGAAAGACATGGACAGCAGGAGCAGGGCGACATCCAACAACTCTGGCCCTCAAATGTCAGCTTCAGATTTATCCTATGACAAAACGGCCCCGTCCGATACGCGGGCGAGAGATTACAATATGCGAGAGAGGACATCGGGTATAAAAGGCCTGAACTGGAAAGTGAAGAAACAGACAGTGATAAAGGAAGAAAGAAGGAGGAGGGGAAGGAGCAGAGCAGAGGCCTAAAGAGAGAAGAAAATGATCTGAGGAAAGAGCTAAGAAGAGTGAGAACGGTGTAAGAAAGGAGGGATGGAGGAAAGAGGAGGAGGAGAGGCTACAAACTGAAGAGAACTAAACGCAGGGAAGGCATAGGGAAATCTGGTCCTGTTTGTGCGCTTCTAGCTGTCTCACCGGCTCACTGTCTGCATCCAGCTGCTCACAGACTGTTCCAGACTTGTCAGCTCCCCTTGCAGTTGGCATATATGGACTTGGCACTTCTCTACCACTAATGTCTGACTCTGCACAACGTCCTGCAGGCACTGATGCTTCTGACTGACCTGGAAAGGGCAGGAGAAGGAAGAGAGCGGTAAGACTGCATAAAGAGTGAGAGCGTGTCAGCAGGAAGAGTTAGACGTTCTATACCTTGTTCTTCATCAGAGTATCTGCAGTAGTTTTCTGTGTAAAGAAAGAATATATACAATAATATAAGTATGTACAGGACGTAACATGACCATGCTGAGTTACAGGTAGTGCCAAGAGGTCACCTGGCTCTGATAGCGTTGCAGACTCTCTTCCAAAAGCCATTTCTTCTCCTTCAAGCTCTGCAGCCTTTGGAGGAGCTGGGGGAGGGTACTCTCGGCATCCTGTATCTTGTCTTGATATGCTGCTTTTAGTGTCTTCCAGTTCTGCTTTGCCTGCTCAGCCTTTAAACCTAAAAAAGGAAATAAGACGATGATCAACTCCTCGCTGTGCACTCAACGCACCCTGCTGCTCCCTCCTTGGTAGAAACCTCATTCTTCACTTTAAGTGATTCCGACTCCCCTCACATTCATCCTTCCACCACTCACCCTCACTGAAGATCTCCTCCTCCCAGTTATTATCATCGGCCTGCTCCAGGAACTCCAGCATCAAGCGCAAGACGTGGAGCTGGTCACAGAGAATCTTCTGCTTTCTACGTCTCTCCTGTGTTAAAAAATAAATAGATAAATTAAGTGGTTTCACCTCCATCATCATCATCATCATCATCATCAGAGCTAAAAGCCCCGCAGATCAACATGAGAAGGGAACGTCGGGAGCTCACCATGAAATAATCCACCAGCACTTTAGCCGGGACGTCCCCATCCTCTCTAGGACGTTCCTCCAGACACGGGCTCAGAGCTTCCAGGAGTCTGACAAGTAGAGAACATCTATAAGTCAGCACCTTGAGCTGTGGTCAGTGTAACGGAGCAGGAACACGCAGTCCAAAATCTCCGCTGGTATACGATAAAATACCCAAGAGGCACTACAGTTTCACCATCCCCGACCTCCCATATTGGACGACACACAATTTGGGAGTCAAATGAATACTGACTTTATTTACCTTTACAGAAATATATATACATCTCTTTGGCCACAGGTAATACACATGCCCATATTTGGCCGCACAATACACATAAAGAGAACAATAGGTGGGTCACACCTCCCTGGCAACTTTGATACAATCAGACATTGATTCAATTACACTTCTTTGTTCTTATCTGAGAATGAAAACACTGTATACAATAGACTTCCTTTATCTTATGCGGAGTCGCTGTAACAAGATTATCTCCCATGCCAAGTAGCTGTAAATGTCTGGGACAATATTCTGCAGAGCATCAACCAACATACATATTTTAGGATCATATTTTAACCATAATAATCATAAAACAGGGTAAAACAGTGATGGGTTCCGCTACAGTCAGTACTTATAGTGACGAGGACCTGTCCTGAGATATCATAACAAGAGCACCATAGCTTGACCTTATAAGCAAAGAACAAACCCCCAGAGAGGAGCCCATCACTGTATATAAAGCACAGACCCCATCATTCAAAAATACCCAAAATGTGCTAGTCCCTAAAAAAAAATCACTCACTAGTATTTACTAAAAAAGCAATTTGTTAAAAATCTACGAAAATTCGGAATTTCATATTTACCAGCAGAAATTCTCAAGCGGATTGTGATGTGTATGATAAGAAAATCCTTCAAAGGAATGGAATCAAAATAATAACATTAAGAGGTATTGAGGTTACATATAGTGCAAGACATCTACGGCTTCAAGATTGTTATTAGAAGGAGTAATGTACTGAAGGAGCGCTCACATGAAGCCATTTATCATCATCACATCCTTTCACCCGTCATGGCCCTGATCACCCGTCAATGTCGGGCCAAGTCACAGACACACAAAGGTGACACAAGGGTTAAAAATGGCAATAAAAGGGTTAATTCCCCACACCTGTGGCTTTTTAAGTTGCGATTAGTGTCTGTGTATAATTAGTTAATGAGTTTGCTCACGCGCACCTGGATGCACTGAGCAGGCTAAAGTCATGCAGCGCAGACAATTACCGTATTGGTCCGGATATAAGCCGCACCTTTTTACAATGTTTTTGAGTTTGCGAGTTGCGGGCGCGGCTTCTATTCTCAAACGTAAAATTACTGATGATTTGCTCGATTGCAAGTTAAGGGTGCCGATTTGCGTGCTTGAGACTGCGGTATTGTAGCAATTGAATAGAGATTTACGGTTTTAGTGATTCTGACATCCTGTAACGGGCAAAACAAGCTACAGTGCGAATTAGAAGCCGGGGTCTTGCAATGGCGGGTCACTTTGAGAGTCTTTTTCTCTCCAATTTTATGGGTGCAGCTTATATTTCAGTACTATCTTTTTTCTATTTCCCCCCCTTGAATCTTATATTCGGCCCAATACGGTGGTGTCAAAAGACATGCGTAACAAGGTAATGGAACTTCATAAAGATGGAAAAGATATCAAAAGCCTTGAAGATGCCAGTCAGTCCTGCTCAATCACTTAAGAAGGGTTAGATTCAGGGACTGTAATGTGCAGTGACGAGACCAAACGAGAGCTTTGTGCTCTAACACTCACCGCTCAGCTACCTCCTGAGCCGCCATCTTTGCACACCTTCCCGATCAGCGGGATCTGAGCCGCCATCTTTGCACACCTTCCCGCTCAGCGATTTGAGCGCTGATTGGCTGAGCTGCTCGTCCTTATTGGCTGATGTCGGGTTTCCCCGCCTTCTCCCGTGAGGCATTGCGTTTGTAGGCACGGAGACGAGGCGAGCTGGGAGATTACACTACACGTCATGTATACCCGTGTGTGTATGTGTCTCAGTGACACCCGGCATGCAGCAGCCCTTCAGACATTTCCATCAGTGACAACACCCTTAAATCACAAATATAGGCCCCTCCAATCGTTCTACAAATGGAATCACGTGACAGCCACGCGAGGTCACATGACAGCTCTGTATACACCGCAGTGACTGACAGGACAATGTCCCACCTCGCTTGGACGTCTATTGGACAAATCTCCATGTAGTGCCTTGTGATTGGTCAGCACGGTCACAATGCGAGCTACCGGGTCTGACAGGTCCTTCAGTGACATCATCTCTAGGCCGGGGTAGATGGAGCTTCCGGAGAAATAGATCCGAGGAGAGGTGTGTACAAGGGGCAAGCGGCTGTGTGTAATACTGAGGGGTCAGGGGGGAGAGAGAGAGGGAAGAGGGGGAGAGAGAGAGGGAAGAGGGGGAGAGAGAGGGAAGGGGGGGGAGAGAGAGGGAAGGAGGGGAGAGAGAGGGAAGGGGGGGAGAGAGAGGGAAGGGGGGGAGAGAGAGGGAAGTGGGAGAGAGAGAGGGAAGGGGGGGGAGAGAGGGAAGAGGGGGAGAGAGAGGGAAGGGGGAGAGAGAGAGGGAAGGGGGGGAGAGAGAGAGGGAAGGGGGGGGAGAGAGAGGGAAGAGGGAGAGATGGAGAAAGGAAAGGGGGAGGGAGAGGAAAGGGAGAGATGAGGGGGGAGAGAGAGGGAAGGGGGGGAGAGAGAGGGAAGAGGGGGGAGAGAGAGGGAAAGAGGGGGGAGAGAGAGGGAAGGGT